>SNQN01000853.1:14497-34823 GCA_008642245.1 Bassia scoparia | reverse complement strand
TGTTTTTCGTTTTTTTTATTTCATCTGTCATTATTATCACTTGTCATACTAACGATTTCATATCTTGTATAGCGATCCAAGGCGGAAGATTCTTTTCGCACGTTTTTTAATTATGAACTAATATTGGTTTTGTTTGCAATTCAGAGCGATTCCAGGCGGAAGATTTCATTCGCTCGTTTTTTATTACGAACTAACTTTTGTTTTGTTTGCAGATTCAGGTAAGATTGGTTGTATATAGTTTTTTGAAGTTCATATACTTCGCTTTGTCATGGTTGTACCATCATTTGTATTATTTTGCTAAATAAAGACCGGAAATTATGTGAATACACTTCAAAATCAGATTAATTATGGACAACCGGTTTTTAGGCACCGTTTTATTTGATTAACGCAAGTGGTCACCAATTTTCTTAGGTTAGGTAGTTGTAGACACCTAATGTGTCTCCCCAAATGGTAATCCGTGATGAAACATACCGCGTCTCGCGATTGTTTTGACTCAGAAAAGATGCTTTTGAACTCACAAAAGTTGGAAATACGTGAGGTCGTACTCGGAACTATTGAGCCAAGGTCAATTACAAGGCAAAAATATTTTCTTCGGCTTTTTTCGATACACTCAAAGGTTTTCAACAGTTACACTGGCGATTCTCATGCTTTTTGTTTCTCATTATGTCGTCACATTTTTCTGAATCCGCTTGTATTTTCAAATTATTTTTCTGATTTTTCTATGATTTTCTATGAATTTTGCATTTTAAATACGCAGAATACGCAGAAAATACATGAATAATTAGAAAATTACGCGGAATGTTCTAGAATCTCCTAGACATCTTTCTTGCGAAAGGCAGGCGTCTGAATAATCGTAATCTTAGAAAAGAGACGATGCAAGAATTATCCGAATGAATATTTCAGATTTTTGGAAAAATTATATACGCAGAAGCCTGCGTATATACGTCCTAGGAGCGTATATACGCGGTTTATATGCTGCCTTTGAGGAGCGTTATATACGCTGAGGAGCAGGCGTATATCAGCTGCCTTTGGCGTATAACGCTCATCGCTCAGCGTATATACGTCCTCAGCGTATTCCTCCGTGCCTATAATCGCACTTTCTTGCTCATTTCACAGACATACGATTTTCAGACACTTCTATTCTGTTCTCTCGTCCTCTAACTTACGTATTCTCTCCTCTTCATCTCTCAAAACTCTAAACATTCGTTTGAGTTCTAAGCATCGATTCTGTTCGATTCAACAAGCGAAATAAGGGTATAATCTGAGATCGTCACCTAAACATCTTTTTGACTCTATTTAATTCCTTTTGTCACTTTAATTGCTAATTCTATTGCGAGTTTAATTAAATCAACGCAATGTAGAAACTCACCTTTTAATTGATTCATGTAAATATGTAGATTTCACTCACGCTTTCAAATTCGTTTTCATTAACACTTATTATTTTATTATCTCATCTTTCACAATTCATTATTATGCATATTGTTATTGTCAATACTAACGTGTTTATTTGTCTTGAATTAGCAATTCAAGCAAAGACCTTTAGTTTATTTAACAACTTTGCTTATTCGCAGAACAAGGTGAGAAGGTATACAGTATATTATGCTTACTAACCTTTGTCTTCTGTCTCGTTGTACATTTTTTTTGTGACACTTGTATATATTGCTTTAACAAGACCGAATTCAATTGTTGTCACATTAATGTCAGATAATCATGGCGACGCGGTTTTCCCTAGCACCTTATTAATATTGGACTAACAATCAAATGATCGCCTTGTCCATTGTAGAAGTCTTGGTTTGTACATAATGCAACCCACCTAGTAATTAGTGGCTTCAAGTCAAATCGATAAGTTTCTTGAATTCAATTGTTTTGATTTATGGAACTACAATGAGACCGAGTAAGGCCGCTACATGCGGGCGGATTGGGTTACTGATTCAATCCGTACATGCCCCGAACCCACACTTTGTTACTGACCTACTTGTGGCCACTAGTTTGGCACAATGTTTCGGGCGTCCGTGAATAACCTATATAGGCACGGTGGCGATCCCCTCATTCGACAACACACCCCACGCATTCACATGCGGATCTCATGCTCACTCCATGACACTGAGCTGAGGTCAGCCCCGCCTAAGGCGGGCGAAGCCTACAGTTTTTGGCGACTTCACTGGGATAATCCCATTTGGTGAGTGGACAGACTTGAAAGTCTCGTAGTTCCATATTCATAATCAATTGAATTTTTGCTTGTGACCCTTTCGAATAGGGTCATTCCTAGGCACGCTTGGTCTCAATATGGGCATGTTTATGCTCGAGATCACTTAAGGGGGGATTTTACCTTGGTTGCATGTGGTTAATGGATCACATGGCTAAGGTAAGTCCTATCCCGCCCATGCCGCGTATGCACGTGTTACTAGATGCGTGTATATAAGGGGTATCTCGGCCATACATCACCAATTGTGTGGTGGTGAAATTGGACCCAGCTCTACTTTTAGGCATGGTAACTATCAGACTTAACAAGCCAACCTATAGTTCACTTAGATCCTGACCTTAAGTGAATAAATTGATTTTGTGTTTCAATCAATGTTCTTGTTAACTTGTGACTCTTCTTCAGTACAATTCTTAACACCAACTAAGCCCAGTCCTTAATCCATGGTTCAGACATGAAGTTCGATGATCCATTAGGACCCATTCCAATCCAATTCAATTTCAAACTCATTCGATTCAAATCCAAGAATCTTAAATCTGACTTAGATTCGACTTTGAACCTTAAACTAAATTAGGTTCAATTCATTCTTAATTCAAGACCCTACTAAAATGTGAATTTAGGTTTCAACCCAAGAGCCTTGAATCTGATTAGGTTCGCTTCAACTTCAATCTAGACCTTAAAACTGAACTAGGTTCGATCATAGACTCAACCATAGGAACTTTGATTCAAGCTAGCCCATTCAATTTCAAGTGGCTCGTAGGTCTAAAGAGGTCCTTAATTCTGAAATAGGCCATCTTAGGTTTGAATCTTTCTCGGTCTAGACCTTAAATCAGATTTAGGTCTAGCCATTCAAGTCCTCAAGTCCAGTTTCAAATCGACACTCAAACTTTATCCATTTCAAAACCAGTGTGCGGTCCAAAGTCGGAGTTTCATCCGAGCCCCGTGATTAGGCCCAAGGGGCAAGAAGTCAAACAAACCTACCTACCACAAAAGGCCATGTCTCTTGACCTCCATCATCCACAAAAAAAAAGCCTAATCCTATCTACTTGCCCAACTGGAAAACGTCAAACCCAACTACCATCAAAGCCTCATGAGTCAACCCCAAGGCGTGGGTCATCGATCTAGCGCGGCCTTCTCTGATTGAGTCATAGAGTCCTAGTCCTAGCTATGTTCCCTTTCAATTCCTGTCCCTTGAGTCTATGTTGTCTTTCCTATACAATAAGCCATGTACATTTCACACATCAATTTGATTTTTGCATATTATTTTCTAATTCTATGCAAGTCTCAACACTTATTGCCACAATTGGTTTAATCTAATACTGATTTAATTATTGAATTGAACAATGCCCACAGAGAGGCCTCTTTCACAGCTCCACAAAATGACCCCTCCCTTCCATTCCTTGTCACATCAAACAAAAGTCCTTGCAACTTTTGAGCCCCAAAACACTATCATTTAGCCTACTTTCTGTATCATCACCCACATCTACTAACCCTTTGCGACCAAAACGACTATGCGTAGGAAAAGACACGATGCAAAAGAAAGAAGAAAAGAAAAGAAGAAGAATCAAAAAAAGAAAAATCAAAGTTCAATGCAGTTATACACAAAAATCATCAAAATGCAAATCAAAAGTCAAAGCCCAGATCAAATAAAAAGAAGTCAAAAGCACACTGCGCACCGTGGTCACTTCATCATCATCGAGCTTTTTCAACCCTCAAACCACAGCCTCACATTACAACACAAAAGCCTCTCAATAGAGGCATTATCCAAAATCATCATCAGAACTACGGTGGTTCTGATTCCGTAAGGATACGTAGGAAGCCTCTTCTCGAGGTTCGACCGCATCAACATTAAATCGTTTGAGGCCTTTTGAGTGTTTTGACTTGCTGGGAATTTGATAATGGTTTTGCCGGTCTAGAACCTACCATAAGACTCATTACTTGAACCTACATCGTTAACCAACCTCGCATCTAGCCACATCTTTGACCCTTAGCACAAAATCTGACCCTTTTTATTTCTCGACAGTAGCTCATTCTTTGTCACCTTCAAGGACTCATTGACTCAATCCCAAAAAGTAAAAGCCCACCTGACCTTTGGGTTAGTACATCTTGATTGAACTCATCATAACATCTATCCCACCTTCCCTATGTTTGACTCTAAGCCGTAACTACATTGTCTAACAGCCTCGCGGGGGGCTCGTTGTCATATGGCCCTTAATTCTAGTTGGGGGCTTCTTGTCTCCTAAGGCCTGTTGCGTGTTCAGTCTATGGCTATCAAGTGAAATCATGAAAAATTCGCTTATGGACCCTGTCCTTTTCCATCAAAGTCACTGTCTCGCCGATGTTACGTCGATTCAGTTCAAGTTCAAATTCAAGCCTATCACAAGTCACGCTTAGTCACATAGTCTCGTCAAATGTCACTTTCTCTAAGTCACTCTTCAAATGACACTCTTCAATTGGCACTTGGTACTAGGATTAGACTCTAGTATCGTACTTTTATGTCTACAGACTTAGATACTGTCACTTTTCGGTTCGACCAGACCGTACACCCTTCAAGAATAGGGCATAAACCAGACCTATTCACCCTCGAGTGATCCTAAACCTGAACTAGGACATTCTCTCTTCCAATTACCAGTTGACACATTCAATTTCAAGTTGCCTCTAGCATTAACCAGACTTATGCTGCACTCAATCAGACTTAGTCACCTTACCTCGCCTCTAGATTAGGCAACAAGCCTCATTCAAATTCAAATCATGTCCTATAATCAGACCTAGACAAGACTCTCATCAAATCATGTCTAGAATCAGACCTAGACAAGACACTTTCAAATCATGTCTAGAACCGCCTAGACAAGACTCTTTCAAATTCAATGGCTCATTCAAATCATGTCTAGAACCAGACCTAGACAGACTCTCTCAAATCATGCTTGAACAGATCTGACAAGGCCTTTCAAATTCAATGACTCTCTCAAACCATGTCTAAACCAGACCTAGACAGACCCTTTCAAATTCAATGACTATGTCAAATCATGTCTAAAACAGACCTAGACAAGACCTTTCAATTCAAAGGCTACTTCAAATCATGTCTCAAACCAGACGAGGCTTCGAATATCAAGACTCTTTCAAAATCAATGACTCTTGCCCTCTCTCATCTCAGAGGTCACACAGTTACAGAGTCAACAATTGCATTTCAAAACAGGCCTATGTCGTCACCAAGGTAGTCCTTAATTCCTGAATTGGCTATCATTTTCAAGTCAATGCCATTTCTCGGAAAGCATGGATGCGTCTGCATTTCTCCCAGTCAGCCAACGGGAATGACCGCTCAAGACCAAACACATAACAAGCACATCAACCGCATGGGAAATCGGCTACAGGTAAAACTAACCGTTGTTTTGCAGGTACCGGCGAAAGGGCAACCAAGGTCGCAGAACGTCTTGAGTTGCTCTCCGTCCCGAATCGAATACTTTGACTTTCATCTTACGAGACTACGTCTCTCCAGACTCAGTCAAGTGGGGGCTTCTGTGTCACCTAAATGGTCTCCCAATGAGTAATTTCCGTGATGAAACATACCGCGTCTCGCGATTGTTTTGATCAGAAAAGATGCTTTAAATCACAAAAGTTGGAATAGATGAGGTCGTAGCCGTGAAACTATTGAGCAAAGTCCAAATACGAGGCAAAAAATATTTTTTGTCGGTTTTTTCGATAAACATCAAGTTTTCAACAAGTTATGCTTGGGCGATTCTCATGCTTTTTGTTTTCATTATGTCTATCACAGTTTTTTGAATCCGCCAGTATTTTCAATATTATTTTTCTTGATTTTTCTATGATTTTCTATGAATGTTGCAATGTTTTAAATACGCAGATACGCAGAAATACTGATGATTTAGAAAATACGCGGAATGTTCTAGAATCTTCCTAAAACATACTTTCTTTGCGAAAGGAGGCGTCTAGCAATAATCCGTAATCTTAGAAATCGAGACGTAATGGATAAGAATTATTTCCGAATTGAAAATATTTGAACTTTTGGTTAGAAAAGATTATTACGCAGAAAGCCTGCGTATATACGCTCCTTAGAGAGCGTATATACGCAGGGTTTATACGCTGCCTTGAGGAGCGTATATACGCTAGGAGCAGGTATATACGCTGCCTTTAGGTATATACGCTGCTCTCAGCGTATTCCTCCGTGCCTATAAATACGCAACCTTGTCTTGCTCATTTCACAGACAACGATTTTCAGACATGCTATTCTGGTCTCTCTTGTCTCTAACTTATGTTTCTCTCTCTCGCATCTCTTCAAACCTCTAAAACACATTATTCTTGAGTTCTAAGCATCGCATTCTGTTCGATTCCAACAAGCGAAATAAGGGTATAAATGTGAGCATTACTGCACCTAAAACATTTTTGACTACTTAATTCCTTTTGTACTTTTAAATTTTGACTAATTCTTATTGGGCAGTTTCAATTAAATCAACGCCAATGTAGATAACTCCCGTTTTATTGATTCATGAAATGTAGGATTGTCACTCACCGGCTTTCAAATTCGGTTTTCATTAACACTTTTAATTTATTATGGTATCATCATCTTGTCACAATTCATTATTATGCATATTGTTTATTGTCAATACTAACGTGTTTATTTGTCTTATTAGCAATTCCAAGCAAACAGACCTTTTAGTTTTTACCTTTAACAATTTTGCTTATTCGCAGAAGACAAGGTGAGAAAGGATATACATGTATGATGCTTCTAACTTTGTCTCATGTCTGGTTATGTACCATTTTTTTTTGTCACACTTGTATATATTGCTTAAAACAAGACCGGAATTCAATTGCTTTGTCATCTAATGTCAGATAATCATGACGACCGGTTTTCTAATGGGCACCTTATTAATATTGACCTAACAATCAATAATCTCCGTTGGATCATTGTAGAAGTCTTGGTTTGTACATAATAGCACCCACCCAGTAATTAGTCGCTTTCAACAGTCAAATAAGATAAGATTTTCTTGAATTCAATGTTTGATTTATGGAACATACAATCGAGGACCGAGTAGAGCCGCATACATTGCGGGCTCGCACTTGGGTACTGATTCAATCCGTACCATGTCACCCGAACCCAACTGGTTACTGGACCACCTTGTGGGGCCACTAGTTGGCCACCAATGTTTTCGGGCGTCCGGAAAAACCTATATAGCACGGTGGCGATCCCGCTCAATTCGACAGACACACCCCAACGCAGTCACATTGCGGATTCCATGGCTCAGATTCCATGAACTGAAGCTGAGGTCACGCCCCCCTAAGGCGAGGGGAAGCCCAGTACAGTAGTCTCTTGGCTAATAGACACACCTTCATAGTAATCTGGGGTTTAGTACGGCTTTAAGGTGCTAAATGTAGTTTGATGATGCATTCATAATCGTGATGAATGAGATTGCATGAGACCGGTCAAGAGGCCGCTCTGCGGGCGAATTGGTTACAGATCTGATTCGTACCATGTCCCCGAACCCCACGACTGGTTACTGGATAGAACTGGGGCGCATTAATTCGACCACGTTGTCGGTCGTTCCCGATGAATACCCTTTATAGGCACCGGCGCGGTGCCGGACCTCCCCTTTCTCGACAACACTCCCCACGCACGCACTGTGCGTGGTCTCCGTGGCTCCAAAGCCCCCGCCAAAGCACTCGATGTAGTCCACAGCCCGCGCGCCCGCATACCTGGAGGGCGCGGCCCACGGCCTCACAATTGGCGAACTTCACTGGGATTAATCACCGTTAGGTGAATGGGCCAGACTTGAAAGTCCTCAGTACATTCCATCTCACGTTATTGGATTTGGCATTTGCATGTGACCTTTCCGAATAAGTCGCGCCTTAGGCTCCTCGGTCTCATATGGGTCATGTTCTATGCTCGGAGACCACCTTAAGGGATACATACTTGGTTGCATGTGGTTAATGATCGGCATGCTAAGCAATCCTATCCGGCCCACGCCGCGTCGTGCACGTGGTTACAGATGCATGTACATAAAGGGTTAAACTGGCCATACATCACTTACCGTGAAGCAAGTGGTGAAATTGATCCAGCTCGCCCTTAGGACGTGTACAATCTCTGACTTAAACTAGCCGACCATAGTGACTTGTCATCACGTGCTTGTATATATGTGCATTGTATGCGTCCTAGCCATTGTATAGTTCGTAGACTTAACACAACACATCTCTAGTAGTCCATGGTCATCTTTTAGTTTGGCTCTGCATTTCATACCCATATGCTTTTACTAACCTCTCCCTTATCGTCTTGTACCATAGATTCACTAGGACTTTTGTCCTTCAAACTTTCGACCTGTAGTCCACACAGATTGAACCTAGCCCTGACCATGGCCATTAGAATAGGCATAGACTCTGACCTTAGGGTCTTTAGCCCTTGACTACCTAGTACGCCAGACTTGACACTTAGACGTTGACTTTAAGACTCACGATTTAGGGATTTACCTTACCTCCAAACCAACATGAGGCTCGACCTCTAGGCATACCCAACACTTAGGACATGTGGCATACATTCCCACGTCATTGGTGCCCTTTCAAAACAACAGCAAACAAAAAAAGCAAAAATTCAAAAAAAATTAAAAAATAAAAAATTCAAAAAAACGAAAGGGCCCCTGTGCATTCAGTTACATTGCTTCTAGGACAGATGCACCATGAATTTAGGCATGCATTTGTCACTGCTCCATATGTTCAATAATGACCAAGGCGGAGTTCACTAAGGGTTTATTTTTTGTTAAACAGGGTGAAGTCGTCTCATACGCCCTTGCGTTCGACCCGAAGAGTTTGAGCCCTAAGCCAATACTAAATCCCACTCCACTGCCATAGCCCTTACACACAAAACTCAGCTCTGGGCCGAACAAGAAAAGAATCCAAAGCTTGTCGAGCAAGTTACAGACGCTTGAAGCTAAGAGCCAAGGGTTGACCTCAGAGTCGCTTGGACAAGCTGTTGAAAAGGCGATCCAAAAAGCCATCGACCCCACTTTACCAAGACCACTCTCTTGACCCCCAACTTGTCAACCAACTTGCAAGGATTTCTCGATCCGAAGACGATACCCAAGTTCAAAGCCGACTGATGGACCCTTCGATTCATTAAGGGATTTAAGACCCATGGCAGTTAACAGGGATGATGAACTCTGCCTTGTTTCGAATGGTCTTTCCCTTTCCTTGGACCGATATGTCAGAGTAGGTTTCTTTTGATTCAGTTGCGAGAAAGAAATAGCTCTGAGGAGACCATCATCACGGGCATTCATTGGCAAGATAAAGGGAATCAACACAAGACCCTCCGGCTAGAGCAGAAATCCTTTAGCAGGGAGAGAACGAGGGCGTCACTACCCTATCTACTAATGGAGAGGGAGTTGCCCTGCCACTGTCTCCGTCCAATAAGAAGAGGATGGCTCAAGGACCTTCATTTCTGGCCTCCACAGCCGGAAACAAAGAGTCCATGCTAAGTAGTCGAGGCCTTACCACATTTGCGAAGGTCGTTACGACATTGACTGTGGACATAGAGATGATCTTCTTCAATATTGCATGATCAGTTGAGGTTCTTAGCTTTAGGATCGAGCGGAGAGTCCCTTTACCTAGATTGTGTATCATTTCTTTTCTCCATTTCGGGGTCTATGTGCTTAGGTTTAGGAATTTGCAATATTAGCCTCTATGAATAAATTCTTTGGTTATATAAAACTTTCAATTTTTTATTCTTCTCTAGCTCTATATTGTGCTTCTAATTTAATGGAATCAAATATCGGCTCCTCCATTCAATGGAATTGCAAGAGAGCTTCTTCATAGTCCACAAATAAACTCTTCCCCTCCATTCTACTTCATCAGCAATCAATCAAAATCCCTTGACCCTTTGGGCCATAAACATCTATCATCAGCCTATTCTTTCTTCATCACCCACATCTGGCCTAACCTTTTGGATCAGAGACGGTGGCGTTAGTAAGGACATGTGCAGAAGAAAAAAAAAGGAGGAGATAAATGATGGGCAAAAGCAAAGTTCAATCTGCCAGTCATCACAAAATTGCAAATAAGTTTCACAATCCAATGCAAACCGATTAAGCTCACGAAGCCAGATCAAATAAAAGGTAAGGAGTCTAAAAAGCACACTCGCGACTGGTGGGTTCATTCATGATGCATCAAGGCCTTTCAACCAGCTCAAACCCACTCTCCACATTACCACCCAAAAAATCCCTCTGCACACCGAGGGCATTGTCACATCGGATATAAGAAACTACGACGATTCGTGATTCAAGGATACGTAGGGAAGCCTCTCCTCGAGTGCACCCAATAACTCAATAACGTTCAGAGTCTCACTCTCCAAGTTAGTTTGATTGCTCTTAAGGCTAGAAGCATTAATTCCTAGTGTGGCACCCGACATGAGACTCAAGCTTGAACACATCATCTAGCCACCACAATCACTTCGCCATTTACTACCCTGTCGACAAATTTAGCCTGTCTTTCTTGAACCTTAGCCTTATTCTTTCATACACCTTAAGGGGCCTCTCCTCAACTCTTCCTTCTATCTCTCTGTAGCAGTCATCAGGCATCCTCCTCAAGCATCGCATTGCAGCATTTCCTCGTTCTCTGCCTCATGCCGGGAGGCATTGCAGCTCCAATCGTTACCGATTTGGGCAAATCAAACCCATTCCCATACCTACGATTCCCTTACCATTACCACGCACCAAAAGCTAAGCCAAGAACCCAGACTCCACCCATTCACTAACCCTAGCTCCAACATCGATCAAGCTGGGAGCTCAACCCACATTAACCAAGCCAAAACACCACAAATCAAGCCAGTTCCACACCACATCTAACCCCTGGAGGTTGGGGCCTTACTTGCAATCACAGACATCGCTTTCTCGACATGGGGGCTTGAGACGGCTCCATCCCGAATCCAAAAGGCATTGTGCTTACCCATTAGGTCCAATTTCCTTGGTCGATTTCATGGCCATTAGACCAAATAGACTGCATTATCACATATAGCCTTGCAAACCACGCCTTCACATACGCATCATTGCGCATTGAGGTTACATACTTCATCATGCATATCCATCTGCACAAACACATACACTCACATTTACAGCCATTGCAAGCCACCTCAACACGGGGGCTAGGCCCATCTTATCATGCAGTTGCCTGTCACAACAGGCTATACGGCATTCAGTCGCTTTACGTTGTGTACGCATATGCTTTCTTCCGAAGTGCGGTGTTCAGTCACGTGTTAATTACTTCGAAGAAAGGTTCAGCCTGATGGAGTTGTTCTGAGGGCGCATTTCCGATTAGGACAATTATCATCACTCATAGCCTAATACGGCATCACTCGCATACGATCGCGATTGTGCTACACGCAACTTCCCCAAAAAGCCAAGTCAGCCGGTAGGGGAAATTTCCGAAGGAACGAGGCGCGTCCGACGGAACTACAATACGTCTTCCGAAAAGCCAAGGTAGCCCAGGGAAGGCGATGCGTAACGATCCACAACTCTCCCCCGAAAGCCAAAGGTCATGCGTAATGGGAAGCTTCGCGATAGTAACGAGGCGCTTCCGACGGCAACTTAGATTACTGTCTTCCCGAAAGCCAGTCAGCCGTAGGAATGGCATCTACATCATTTTCTTTCCGAAAGCCAGGTCAGCCGTAGGGAAAATGCTACCCTGAGTGAACGGGCGGTCTTCGAAGGTTTCACCACCTCATTTTCTCTCTGAAAGCCGAGGGTCAGCGTATGGGGGAAAAGCAGCCGGAGATCCATGCGCTTCCAAAGAGCATAAAATCCGCGATGGGGCGACAACTAGGTAAAATAAACTTTTAACAGGTAAAACCTTTATTTGCAAGAGAGGCCGAAAAAGGTGAAGGGATCCAGAACGTCTTGATGCTCACGTCCGAATTCAAATACTGTGCCTTTTCGTCTTACGAAGAGCTTCGTTTCTTAAGACTCCAGTCAAAGTGGGGGCTTCTTCACACACTACCTCCTTTAACACACGGGTTTGGAATATTTCTCCCGCACCAGAAATTCCATAAAAAATATGCACGCTTCGGAGTCTATCGATATCTCCCGCTTACAGAATCCAGACAAGCGCTTCGGGTCTACGAATTTCTCCCTGCGTGAAGAAATCCAGCACAGCATCTTCGGTCTACTTTCTCACCGCTATCAGAAATAACAGCATAAGCATTGCTTTGCGAACTTCGATTCTCCCCGTACAGAAATGTCAGCACAATCTTCATCTTGGAGTCTTTTCCCACTATAGAAGATCCTCAGCACATCATCTGGGTCTTTGATTTTTCTTCACCGCTTATCAGAAGTTCCCGTCAGCACATCACTCGGTCTTAGGAATCTATTCCACCTGCTAAAACGAAGTTCCGTCAGCCATCTCGCGGTTTTGGAATCTTCTCCCTACAGAGAGATGTTCGTCAAGGCACATCTGCGGGCTTGAAAATTTCTCCCGCTACAGAAGTTCCGTCAGCATCTCTCGGGTTTTGGAATCTTCTTCCCGCTCAAGAAGTTCGCAGCAACTCTTCGGGTTTTGGAGCTTTGCTCCGAAACAAAATTCCAAGGCAAAGCAACAGGACCGCCACGGGACACTGAGCTACAGGTTAAAACTAAGACCTGTTTTGCAGGTAGCGGCGAAAAAGGGTGTGACTCAGGGTACGCCAAACTCTTGATTTGCTCTCTCGTCCCGAACTAATTACTTTACATTTCTCTGTACCGAGTAACTCTCTCCAGACTCAGTCAATGGGGCTTCTGTAGACACCTAAAAATGTCTCCCCAAAAGATTAGACAGATGAACACATCACCGATCTCGCCGATTTTCCGACTTAGAAAAGATGCTTTTAACCTCACAAAAAGTTGGAAAACAGAGTGTCAGTACTTAGAACTTATGAGCACACAGGACAAATAAAGGGAAGGCAAATATTCTCTTCTTAATTTTATATTTTATTTTTAATCTATTTTTTAATTGGTTTTTCAAAACATAATTTATACTTGTTATTCTCTTGATCTCTTACATTCATCACACTCTTCACCATTTTTCTGAGCTCACCAGTATTTTTAGATTATTTTTCTGATTTTCTTATATTTTCTATGATTTTTATAAGTTTTTATACAGAAAAATAACAAAAAAAATACAAAATACACAAAAAATACTCCCAAAATACGATGAACCTTCTAGAACACTCTAGAACTCCTTGCTTGGAGAGCAAGGTGTCTAGGTGCGTCGAATCAAGCAAATCACGTATTATGGAGAAGAGGAAATCTATGATCGTACAATAAACCGAAGAATCACGTATCCTGGACATATGAATACGCAGTGGAATTATCATAGCAAGAATAAGAGTATTACATCAGTCTCTCTCATATACGCAGCCTCCTGCAGTATACGCAGCTCTACTTAACAGTCTCGCGTATTACGCATGGTTTTCCCTCCTCGTGCCTCCTTCTGCCCGGTATAGAATACAGTGCCTTTGCTCATTCGGGAAACACACACTATCTTTCATTCCCGCACTCTACTTGCCTATCTCCTTCTCTCACTGCTCTTCATACACTTCTCTCAAACACTCTAGAATACATTCGTTCTCATTGTTCTTAAGCATCAGTCTTCTTCGAATTCAACAAGCACATAACACAGTGTATTTCTGAGATTACTCAGCCACTAAACACACTCTTTCTCAACCTAATTAATAACTAATTGAGTTCAATCTAATAACAAAAAATGTAGAACTCCCATTTAATGTTCCATGTAAATATGTAAGGAGGTTACGTTTTATTGTTTTTCGTTCTTTTATTTATTTCATTTTATTATACTGTGTATACTAACGGATTTCATCTTGTATAGGATCAAGGGCGAAGATTCATTGCACGTTTTATAATTTGAACTAATATTGGATTTTGTGTTGCAGATTCAGGGGATCCAGAGCGGAAGATTCATTATCCTCATTTTTTATTCGAACTAACTTTTGTTATTGTGCGATTCAGGGTAAGTTGGTTATGTATACATGTTTGAAGTTTCCACTATACTGTTTTGCATGGTGATGGACTTTTCATTTGTATATGATTGTTAAAGTAAGACCGAAATTATGTGATATCACTTCAAATCAGACTTTAATTATGGAACGGTTTTTAGGCACCGTTTTATTTATTAACGCAAAGTGGTCAAACTTTCAGGTTATGTAGTCTCGTTGATGCAATAATAGAAACACCCTTTCATAGTAATGCCTTTAGGTTGTACGCTTCAAGATGCAAAAATGTAAAGTAATTGTGCATTCAATAATCGTGATGAATGGAAATTGCAATGAGGAGCCAGTAAGAGGCGCTACATGCCGGTGATTGGGACATATTGATTCTTACCATGTCCCCACCCACGGAACTGAGCTACTGAGGATCAGAACGTAGGGCCATTAATTTAGGGCACCAACGAACGTGGCGTTGTCTAAGACTGTTGCGACTGAGGTGGTTACCCATTTGGAACCTTTAGTGGAGAAGCACAATCAACTAAATGAACAGTTGATGCATGTGTTAATCGCTCGAGGTTTAGGAATAATCGTCGATAAACAACGGGAAGAACCTCCCTTAGGTTATCCAAGTACAAACAACTTGATGGGATCTAATGGCCCTCTGACCTTTCAAATAGTACCAAGGAGTTTCCGTCTCCAAGAGACCAATGAAGGGAKTAGAAGTCAAAGGGGAAAGGCAAACCAAAGGTCAGGTTATGAGTCAGGKTATAACCATGGTGACCCTGGACCTTCTTCTGTTCCTTTGTTTTCTAACTCAATCCCTTTGACCTCGTCAATGGGAACTGTTTCACCCATAGGAATAACCTATGGTGCAGGAGTTAATGGTTATGGAAATGGAGGAGTATTCAACGCTAGTAGCGGTTTTCAAACTTCCAGTAATGGGCATATACCTCGGAATCCACACCTTGCTACTCCTGAACCACAACAACCCACGTATATTCCACAAACTGGGAGTTAAGGTTATCCACAACAACTTATAGGGGTACAAGGGTCATATGCACAAGGCAATGTTTATAGGGGCCTCAAGTGATGGGATCATAMAACTTCAGTAATACTAGTGGTTTCCAACCTTGAGCTAGATATAACCAGAATCTCTACATGGAGATACCRTATCCAACCTATTACTAGGATAACAAGAATTTCCATACACCTGTGGGGTAGGCTCCTAATGAACCTCTCCATAGGCAACTGGAGGCAATGATTCAGAGGGATATGGGACATAATGCAGGTACTCCAAGGAGAAGGACTTGTAATCCTTATCCTGAATGGGTTGATAAGATGCATCCTTTCTCTAGAGGTTTTAAAGTTCTTGAGTTTTCTCRATTATTCTCTGATGATGGGTCAGTGTCTGCTGAAGAGCACATGGTTACATTTAACTGCTAGTGTAGAGAGGCAACAAATAATGATTATCTTAAATTGAGGTTATTTTGTAGTTCTCCAACCGAAACTACATTCTCTTGGTTCACTCTTCTTCCTACAACTCTATACAAAATTGGCATGACTCGCAAGGGCAATTCCTTCGTCATTTTATTAGAGTGGAAGGTAGAGTATCCAATAGAGACTTGGCCAAGACAACAAAGGAAAAAGGGGAACCTGTAGAGGATTATATCGCCAAGTTTAAGAGAGCCAATATCAAATGTCATRTTAGCTTACCCGACTAGGAGTTTGTTTCAATAGTCCAGAAAGGGTTGTCTTTTCCTTTTAGTAAGAAATTTGAGGGTCAACATTTCCCTGATTTTGTGACAATAGGATTTTTTGTATAGAACCACCTTCCAATTAGGGTTGTTTCAAATTAACCACCACCTCTTTAACTTATTTTACAATACCACCATGCAATTACATAACATTTTAAAATACCCACCACCAACGGCATTTTTGCCAAATTCCGTTATCTGCGGGGCCCACTCCGTTAATTGTTCCTCGTTGTCCCCACTCCTCCGAAGTCCCTTTATCCTTTCTCCTTTTCAACGCCTTTCCAATTCTTGCTTTTCCTCTGCATCGCGCTTGATTTCAGTCCCGTCACTCTTCCATCTTCACTTGTCCTTCTCTCTCTCAATCCATATTTTTTGTACAAACGAAAGGTTTTACTCAACGTAATAATTTATGAATTCCTAATATATCAGGTTTTACTTTCCAATTGTCCTCTAAGCAACAACAACGTCAGATGCAATAAAGTCAAGCTGAAACCAGTGATTTTGATTGATCTTGTTGTTAAATTAAATTCCTAAATAATAGTGATAAGCTTCTCTCTTCTGCAATTTCTTACAACACGTTTTCTGCAACCCTCATCATTTGCCCCCAATTTCAACCATTACACACCTCCTAATTAATAAACAGCATTACGTTCTTCAGCAGATTGCTGCTGACAGATTCGCAAAGAGCTTCGTCTTCTCCAATTGAGTTTACCCAGTAAAGCGATTTGAGAATGACCAGCCAAATCCAAAGTATTGTTCTCCTAAGCCATGATTTTCAGAAGTTCTTTGTTTGTAAGTTGTCCATGTCTTCACATGGATTTCTTCTTTGTAATTTTCTTAATCCCCTAACGTGCATATGATGCAATTGTTATTATTTCTTTACTATGTTGGCAGAAATTCATGATTTTAGGCTGCCCAGTTGAGTGTGTTTACTTCATTATTGGTTATTAGGATAGCAAAGAAAAGATAATTAGTGTTGTTGCGACAAGAAAATTGAAGAAAATCATTGACTTTTTGACAGTACCCAAATGCATGAAAGGAAAAAAAATTGAAGAGAAGGAGTATGAGGATGAGAGGAAGAAGAAAAGGTGAAAGTGGGAAGGGGTGAAAGGGATAGAAGGGAGGAGTATCGTGGAGACAATTGGGTAGAATAAGAAAATGTACGGAGTGAGCCCATAAAAATAACGGAGATTGGCAAAAATGTCGTTGTTGGGTATTTTGAAAAGGAAATGTAATTATGTGGTGGTATTGTGTAAAATAAGTTAAAGAGGGGTTGGGGTGGGTTAAATTTAAAACTGCTAATTTGCAAGTGTTTACGTCTACGAAAAAATTCCGTACAATACCTAAGGTGTTATTGGTGGCATATGAAAGGTTTTGGCTGAAGAGTCGAAAAGCCAAACACAAATTTTATGCCAATATGTGCTAAACAAACATCGAGAGAGATAGGATCACGATGAGATAAATGGATGTGCCAGGGCTGAATTTAGTCAGGGCGCCGCACATTGGAGCGTCCCCAATTCATTTAACAAAAAGGTTCACAAAAAAGAAGGGATTTCCAAAAACTTATCACAAAAGAGAAACCACATTGCTATCGGAAAGAAATTGACGAATTTTTTTTTGGGCTCTTGAAATCTTAAGAACATAAAACTAGTGGGTAGACATATAGGATATGAGATCCCAAGAAACAAAAGAAAAAAAAATCTAATGTAAATGCAATGAGTGCCTTCACACATAAACTAGCGATTGTGTAATTTATCAGAAATAGGACAAGATGAAATGATAAAGGAAGATATTAATTCCAGAAAATGAGTCTAATGCTGTGATGTAGATATGATCTTGAATTTCTATAGAGATTAGAAAATAAGATAATGTGATTGTAAATATGGTTAGTATAATTAAATATCTACCTCCGTGATTGACATGTAAGGACTCTTATGTTGCATACTGGAAATTATAACCCGTTATGTGAAAGGATGGAGTGTTGAGTTGCCTCAAAATGCCAGGAACAAGATTCAGACAACCTAAACATGTGCAGTGGTATGTCACGTGCAGACTTTCGAACCAGTGTAGAGGCATTCAAGGGGCGTCATCACCCAAACAAAAGTGAGGACTGACGGGTGGTAATATCAAAGCACAGGTATCAGGCATTGGAACCATGCTCAAGTCACCTATAGGAAAGAAGCGAAAATAGTGAATGCAAGTTCCTGCGATGCTAGTTGCCTATGCTGACGCTAGTCATGATTGGAATGTAGCCAAAAAGTTTAGGGACATATATGGAAGCGATCAGCGATTTCCTTGCAAACCAAGACAGTGGGAGGTGTGAAGAATTACGTTGCTCTATGTGTCCTCTTATGCTAACATTGTTACACTATGAGTCGTAGTAAGGATTAGTTTCCTTAACAACCCAAGTTCGTACCTGAAGACCACAAGCCCAGCCTGAGAGTGGATCAATAAAGGGTTAGTCACTCTTCCTCGACCACCTTCTACTTTTTCGATGTCGTGAGGTAGGTGGTGTAAACACACATTGGTCCAAAAGTACAGATTGAGAGAGGCTCAGTCAAACAGGTGTGTTTAGGAGGCAGTGTGAGAACAAGTGGATGTCAGACTCAAACAAGATAAGAAACCATAAAGATGATTTGACTCTCTATAGGAAAAGAGAAGAAGTCAGGAAAAGCTAGGATATCAGATAAGGCAGCGGCCAGCCAACTACAGCAAATGTAATTTAATGTGGATAAGGAAGGCTGTTGAAAAGGGAATGCGTAAAGCTGTCCCTATTGAAGAGCCCATTGAAGAATGAAAGTGGTTGGAGAGAATTAAGGAAGGATATCCTAAGGAGAAGCCTCATTTGGTCATTCTGAAAGAAGTCAAGGAGGATGTCCTTGAAACCCAACCTTATTTGGGTCATGAGCAGAAAGAGAAGTTGAAGAGATTACCCTATAGCCCAGCCTTATTGGGATCATGCTCAAGAGAATTTGAAAGGAAATCAGAGACTAGCTCTCATTGGATGAGAAACAGAGGGAGGGACAGTGGCGAAGGAAACTTGTCTTATCGGAGCCTTCATTCAAAACGGAAGTGCTTCAAAAGAGAAACAATTCAGGGATCATCCAGGGAACTACAGGTTGTCAATATCAGCGAAACATCCCATAGTTAGAAATTTGATGGATGATTCAACTAAAGAATAATTAGCCAGCCATGGGACAGAAAGCTTTGTAGAAGATGCTTTGATGGTTGAGCAATCGCCTGATGTGGAGTTGGTGGACAATTGCTTAGAAGGTTTGGAATTGGAGGTGACTAAGTCGGATCTTGACTTTCTTGCAAATTATTCAGTAGGAGATCATGAGTTTGGTGCTTGCAATGCAGTCTATTACGCCCCCCCTAAGCGTTCAGAGCTTGTGGAACTAAGCAGAGAGATACTTAATGGGCGATGAAGTGGACCAATATGCACCACTCAGATGTGCACCTTCTACTCCTATTATTGGCCTACAACCTACCAAGAACCCTTCTTTACATCTCTGAAGACAAATTTACAACCTTTGGAAGGTTGGTGATGGAGTGTCAATGCCCTCGACCTTTATAATTGTTATACTTCCTTATTGTTGCTGCATAATCCCAGACCCTTTGATCTCCAATGTTGCATCCCCAAAAATTATCTTCATTGCAATTGCTCAGGCATAATAAGCCTTGTGGTACTTAATTTCAACTTTCATCTCCCTACTGGCCCATGTTGTGAATGGTTTAACCTACCAAGTAGGGTTGTCTCTAAAATCATCCAAATATCTTTCAGCWAGATACTTTGAGGTCACTCTTGTGTATTTTKAAGACATGGCTACAAATGTCCTTTAACCTCAAGCTTTTGATTTGCAAAGTCTTTTCAAGTTTAAGCTTCCTCACATGAAGCCTAAATCCACACTTTTTCTTACTCTTGCAAGTGCAGTTAATTATCCTATCCCTCTTCCAAGGGCACTCACATCTTTGGAAATAGTTTATAGTTATTCTAGACCTATTGTTGTGTAGAAAGTAGAAATCATAACCATTTTTAATGGCTGAATGCTTTTCTAAAAATTGGTCCAAAACCAAATTTCAAACCCTTAACCAGTTTTATGTTGTCCCTAAAGTGAGCATTTGGGTTGAACTTAGGATATTGTGTCCCCTCATCATCTGATCCCACAGCACTAACAACCTCATCATCACTATCCTTCCCATGTCTACTGCTTCAATCCGTAATTGAAAACCTATCATTGCTTTCAATCATCGCATTCTAACTCCTTACCTTGTCTTTTCTATACAAATTATACTCCAGCTTCAAACCTTGACTTATCTTCACGTAGGAAGGTGTTGTTCCACAGTCAATCTCCTCTGTCTTATCGTCATCACTTCATTAGTTGCCTCAATTAGTCATCTCTTACT
>SNQN01000853.1:0-14472 GCA_008642245.1 Bassia scoparia | reverse complement strand
ACGGAAGTCGATCACAAGCCGAAATCACGATAAACGGAGAAATCGAAATATTTCGAGGTTTTTGAAGGAATACTACGAAATATGAGCGTATATACGCAGATGCTGAGCGTATATACTCACTCAAGCGTATATATCGCTCCACACCAGCGATATACGCTCACCTTTGCCATACATTTTTGCCAAAACTCAATGAAAATGAAACGTAATACGCCCTGAATGAGCGTATATACGCTCCCATAGGCGTACTATACGCTCATCCCAGCGTATATACGCAGGGTTCTTGCTCGATTTGCCTCGGCCTATAAATACCCCTGCTTGCTCAGTCCGGGACACGACTCATACGCACAATTCACGATGGAACTTCACGTTCACACGATTTCACAGCTTCACAACTTCACACTTCACCAGACACAATCACGACGAACACATCTAACACTCTCAAAACACATACAAACACATTCGATTCATTCAAACACGATTCCTTTCGAATCAACAAGCGAAATAAGGTATAATAATGAGATACACTCACAAACAAACTTTCTGATCACTCTTTTTCAATTCCTTTTCTCTTAATTATTAACCATATATTTTGAGATTTTACATTCAATTAAAGCATGCTGAAGAAACCACCTGTGTAATCGCTTTCATGTAAATTATGTAGGAGATTTACTCATATTTTCATTGTTTCCTGTTTTTGGCTTTCATTATTAATACTATTGTTATTGTCCAATACTACGCGTTTGTTCGTCTCAATAGCAATTTCAATCGAAACGGCGATTCCTTTGAAGTTTTATATCTAACTAATTCCGATTGTTTGCAGGACAAGGTAGGAGACATATCATACATATTATCCTTACTAACTCTTGTTTTTCATGTCTCGTTTTATATATACTCTCTTATCACGCTGTATATATTGTTTTAAACAAGACCGAATTTAATCGCTTTCAACATTTAAAGTAGATAATCAGGACGAGCCGGTTTTCTAAGCACCTTACATTAAACATGACCTAACAACAAGTATGCAGCCTTATCCATTGTAGAATCTTGTGTTTTGCATAATAGCAACTCACCATAATTAGTGTGCTCAAGATCAATTCAATAGGCTCTTTGAATCAATTGTTGTATTTGAAACTTACAAATGAGACCGAGTAAGAGGCCGCCTACATGCGGAGCGAATTGGGTACGATCTGATTCGTACCATGTCCGACCACACTTTGGTTACTGGACTATCTGGGCGCACTATGTTGGCAACCAATGTTTCGGGCGTCCGGAATAACCTAATATAGGCACGGTGGCGATCCCCTAATATCGACAACACACACCAACTCATTCACATGCATTCCATGGCTCAACTCCAAGACCAGAAGCTACAGGTCCACGCCCTAGCCTAAGGCGGGGCGAAGCCTACATGGTTTTGGGCGACTCACTGGGGATAATCACCATTTGGTGAATGGACAGATTGAATCTCGTAGTTCTCTTATTCAAACATTCACGAATTTTCTGTGACCACTTCGATAGGTCAGATGCTTGAGGCAACCTGTCTCAATATGGGCATGTTCTACTGCTCGAGTATGCACCTTAAGGGGTTTATCTGGTTTGCATGTGTAACTGATCACAGCTAAGGTAATCCCTATCCGCCCATGCGCGTATGCACGTTACGAGATCGTGCATATAAGGGATTCCTCGGCCATACATCACCATATATGTGGGTGTGGAAATTGACCAGCTCTACTCTTAGGCAGGTAACACTAATCAACTTAACAAGCCGACTTATAGTTCACTAGATCCTGAGCTTAAGTGAATAAATTGGTTTTCTGTGTTTTCATCAATGTGTCTTGTTAACTTGTGACTCTTTGTCATCGCAATCTTAACTAACGTCCCAGTCCCCTTATCTATGGTTTTGTTTCAAGACATAAGTTTGTTGATCCGATTAGGCCCATTCAATCCAATATCAACTTCAAAATCCATTCGACTAGAATCTGACTTAGGTTCGTTTCCAACCAAAGCTTAAGTCGACTTAGATACTTTGTCGCTTTATGAACCGTAATAGGTTCCATCAAATGTCAAGCGACCTTAAATCTGAATAGTTCAATTCAATCTAAATTCAATAACCATTTAAATCTGAATTAGGTCATATTCATTTCTCAACCCACAGAGCCTTGACTCGTAATTAGGTTCGCTTAACTTCAATCTAAGACCTAAAACTGAACTAGGTTCGACATAGACGCTCAACCTCAGGGCCATTCAATTTCAATGCCGAGCTCAAAGTTCCTTAATTCTGAAATAGGGCCCCATCTTAGTCTGAATCTTTCTCGATCTAGCAACCTTAAATCAGATTTAGGTCTACACCATTTCAAGTCTACTTTCAGTCAGTTCCTTTAAGTATAGAAAGACTGATGTAGGTTTGTTCTTAAGAGTTAATATCAAGTAGTACCAATCTGCTTTCTGGTTCTAAAGCGTAATTTCTGATTTTCAGCAAGCTATAAGCAAAGACTCGCAACTTTGTCATCTGGCCCAAAGAGGCAAGAAGTCAAACAATCCACTCCACAAAACGGCATGTCTTCTGACCCTCCATCACCACAATAAAAAAAAAGCCTCATCCTAATACGCTCCTGGCCCAAACTGGAAAAAACATCAAACACCACTACCATCAAAGCCTCATCGAAGTCACCCCAGGCGTGGTCATCGATCCGCGCCTTCTCTAGATATCATAGAGTCCTAGTCCTAGCCATGTGTCCCTCCAAATTCCTGTCCCCTTGATTCTATGTTTCCTTCCTATACAAAAGACCATGAATGTTTCAAGTTCATTCATCAATAAAGCGATTCATTTATTCCTTGGCAGATATTTTTTCTAATTCTATGCAAGTCTCAACACTCATTGCCACAATGTTTCCAATCTAATACTGATATTAATAATTGAAATTGAACAATGCCCAGGAGCCCTTCTTTCACAGCTCCGGCAAAATAACCCCTCCCTTCCATTTTCCCTTGTCAACATCAAATCAAAATCCCTTGCAACCTTTTGACACACAAACACACATACCTATCTTCTTTCATCACCCACATCTACCTAACCCTTTGACAAACGGTGCGTAAAAAGAACACGTCCAAATAGAACGAAAAAAAGGAAAGAATAAAATGGGGCAAAAAAGCAAAAAAAAATAAGTTCCAATGCAAAAGTTTTCACAAAGCATATCAATCCAACTGCAAATCCAAAGTTCAAAAGCACCAATTCAAATAAAAAGAAAGAGCTCTAAAAGCATACTGCGCACCGTGGGTCCACTTCGTAATCACCACCTTTTTCAAACCTCAAACCACAGCCTACATTACAACAAAAAGCCTCTCACACGAGCATTGTCCAAATCATCATCAAACTACGTTGGTCTGATTCGTAAGGATACGTAGAACTCTTCTCGAGTCGACCGCATCAGCATTAACATTTAAATCATTTGAGCCTTGAAGTGCTTTGACTTGCTAAGAATTCCGATTATGTTTGCCAGTTTAGAACCTCCATAGACTGCATGTTTGAACCAATCACATTACCAACCTACATCATCTAGCAACATTTTGACCCCTAGTTACACAAATTGACCTTTACATTTTCTCAACCATAGCCTATTCTTTGGTCACCTTCAAGAGACCCATGACTCAATCTCAAAGAATATAAGCCCACCTAACTTTGCGTTTAGTACTCTGTTGGGGACTCGTCCAATACAATCCATCTACCTTCCCTATTTGACTCTAAGCGCTAAACCACGTTGTCTCAAAGTCCCGCTGGGGCTCACTGCTCATCATGGCTTAATTTTCCAGTGGCGGGCTTCTTGTCTCCTAAGGCCCTATTAGTTGGTTGAGTCTTTTGCTATCAAGAGGATAATCCTGAAAAAATTCACTTTTCGACCCTGTCTCTTTCAATCAAAGTCACTGTTCGCGCAATTGTTAATCAAGTCAGCAGTCTCGTCCAATGTCAACCTTATCTCTAAAGTCACTCTTCAAAACACACTCTTCATTGGCAACTTGTACTAGGAAGACTCTAGTACGGTCCTTTCATGTCTAAGAACCAACTAACAAATAAGACTGCTTTCAAGAACACTACTCATAATCATGTCTAATCAGACCTAACAGAACCTTCAAATCATGTCTAGATCAGACCAGACAAGTTCACTTTCAAAATCATGTCTAGAATCAGACCTAGACAGACCCTTTCAAATTCAATGACTTCAATCAAACCATGTCATAAAACGAACCTAGACAAACTCCTTCAAAGACTCTTCAAAATCATTTTGAACCAGACTAGACAAGCACTTTCAATGACGCTCTGCAAACCATGTCTAAAACCACAATAGAAAGACCTTTCAAAGACACTTTTCAAAATCATGTCTAGAAACAACCTAGAAAAAGACATCTTCAAATTCAAAGACTCCCTCTCAAACCATTCTAAACCAACCAAGACAAGCCTCCCAGAATCAAAGACCTCTTTCAAATCAAGACTCCCCCTTTTCAACCTCAAGCACAAGTACAATCAACATGCATGCAAATTCGCTAGACATAAAAACAGCCTATGTCGCACCAAGGTAGTCCTTAATCCCTGATTAGGGCTCACGTTTTCAAAGTCATGCTCATTCTTCCTCGGCAGCATGCGAACGACCCTGCATTCTCCAGTCAGCTGAACGGGGGAATGCCGCTCAAGACTCAGAACACAACAAGCACATCGAACCAGTCATGACACGGCTACAGGAAAAACTAAGACCCTTTGTTTTGCAGTACCACGGAAAGTAACTCAGGGTCCGCAGACTCTTGAGTTGCTTCTCGTCCGAATCGAATACTTTGACTTCGTCTTACGAAACTACTCGTTCTTCAGACTCAGTCAAGTGGGGGCTTCTGTAGACACCTAAAATGTGTCTCCCCAAAGATAATCCGTGATGAAATATACACGCGTCTCGCGTTTGTTTCGACCGGAAAGAGCACTTTGACTCACAAAAAGTTAGAAATACGTAGGTCGTTACTCGCATATTGATGACAGAAGGTCACTTACAAGCAAAACTATTTCTTTCGGTTTTCTCGGATAAACTCAAAGGTTTCAAAGGTTTTCAACAGAGTCACTGCTGGGCATTCTCTGCTTTGTTTTCCATCATGTGCGTCCAACATTATTTTTTGAATCCGCCAATGATTCTTTAAATTATTTTTTCCGTATTTCTATGATTTTTCTATGAATTTTTGCAATGTTGAAATACGCAGCAAATACGCAGAAAATACGTGAATAATTAGAAAAATACTCGGAATACGTGGAACCTCTAGAACCATTCTAGAAAATCCTTACTTGAAGAGCAAGGGTTCTAGTGGCGTCGAATCAGGAAATCACGAATAAAATTCGGAGGAAATCGAAACTTATTTCGAGGTTTTTACGGATCACACGAAATTATAGCATGCGAAATAGTTGAGCTGGTAATACGCAGATGCTGAGCGTATATACGCTCACGCAGGAGCGTATATACGCTCAACACAGCGTATATTAACGCTCACGAAGTCACTTTGCCATACGATTTTTGCCAAAACTCAATGAAAATGAGAACGTATATACGCTCCCATGAGCGATATACGCTCATCCAGCGTATATAGCAGGGTTGCTTGGCCTCAATTTTTGCCTTCGTGCCTATAAATACTCCCTGCCTTGCTCAGTCCGGGACACGACTTCATACGCACAATTCACAGACTGAGAACCTTCTACTTCACACGATTTCACAGCTTCACAATTCACACTTCACAGACACAAGTCACGAGACACATCTATACACATCTCAAACACTCAAAAACACATCCGATTTCAATTCAAAGCATCGATTCTCTTCGAATCAACAAGCGAAATAAGGGTATAAATCTGAAGATTAACTCACCAAACTTTTCTTTCAATCTTTTCAATTCCTTTTGTCTCTTTTAATTTGATACCATTATTTTGAGTTTTAATTCAATTAAAGCAATGTAGAAACTCCACTTGTTAAATCGTTTCATGTAAATATGTAGGATTTAATTCATATTTCATTGTTTCCATGGTTTTTGGCTTTCATTATATACATATTGTTATTGTCAATACTAAACGCGTTTGTTTTCTCAATTAGCAATTCAATCGAAGCGATTCCTTTGAGTTTTTATTCTAACAATTCGATTGTTGCAGTGACAAGGTGAGGAGGACATAACCATACATATATATGCCTTAACTAACCTTTGTTTTTCATGTCTCGTTTGTATATATATCTTCTATCACGCTTGTATATATTGTTTAAACAAGACCGGAATTTAATCGCTTGTCACAATAAAGTCAGAATAATCATGGACGACCGGTTTTCTAAGCACCTTATTAACATTGACTAACAATCAAGTGATCGCCTTATCCATTGTAGAAGTCTTGGTTTGTGCATAATAGCAACTCACCTAGTAATAGTGTGCTTTCAAGATCATTCAATAGGCTCTTTGAATTCAATTGTTGTGATTTATGGAACTACAATGAGACCGAGTAGAGGCCGCTACATGCGGGCGAATTGGGTTACAGATCTGATTCGTACCATGTCCCCGAACCCACACTTTGGTTACTGGAACTCTTGTGGGCCACTAGTTTGGCACCAATGTTCGGGCGTCGTGAATAACCTATATAGGCAGGTGGCGATCCCGCTCAATTGTCGACAAACACACGAACCCAGACGCATCACATGCGGATTCCATGGCTCAACTCCATGAACAACTGAAGCTGAGGTCACGCCCTGCCTAAGGCGAGGCGAAGCCCTACAAATAGCAACAGGGGGATTTGTTTCAGGGCTACCAAAAACGACCACCTCAAAAAATGTCATCTTAGATTGACTTGAACCTAATAACACACCCATTATTCCTGTTCTCAACCCCCTAGGTCTGAACTTCATTTAAACCCTGACCCAGCCAACAACTGTCACCCCCTGATTTACTAGCCATCTAACCTAAGGGTTCAAAAACTGAGAAATTCTCACATCCCCCTTAATTTACGCTCTTCCATTATGAGAGACTTCCCCTCTACTAAACCAAATCTGTTGTTTTTACAAAAATTAGTCTATGTTGGATTAACAAGATGACTATATATGCAAAAGAAAAAGTAATAGGAATAAGAACAAGAATTGAACAAATGTAGTTTTGAATTCGTATACTGCAAGTATGAGTATTGTAACATGTGTGTATCCCGTACAAGGTATCATCTTTATATATACATACATCTTATACGATAGTTACTATAGACCGTGAGCCTACTCACTGCGGGGGGCTTGAGCCTACATTGATGTGTGAGTGGTTGTTTGCCCGGCTTGAGCCACCAGAACCCGCGTGAGTGCGTTTGGGGGAGTGTTGTCGAGTTAAGGGGATGTCATCGTGCCTAATATATTAGAGTTAATCATGGACGCCGAGAACGCTTGGCCAAAACAATGCCCACGGTCTGATCCATTAACTAGTTTGTGGTTCGGGGACATGGTACGAGATTGATCTTGTTGACCCAAATCCCCCGCCCACATGTAGCGCCTCTACTCGGTGCTCATTGTAATTCCATTAGCACGATTATTGGATGACGACAACATCTTAGCAATTTTGAAACCTTACTTCGCAGTATCTAAGTCTATAGTTACTACTAATGAGTTCTTATTATAAAAAATGTCTACTTTACCCTAAATATTGTGACCACTTGACGTTAATCAATATTAATACGGTGCCTAATAACCGGTCGTTCCATAATTAATCTGACTTTAATGTGATACAAATAATTCGGTCTTATTTAAAGAATTATAAAGGTGATTGAGAATCATATACAAGAATAGAATAGAATAATACAAAATTTCTTACCTTCCGCTAGAAGAGACAATAGAAAACAAAAGTTAGAAATCAAATCGTTCCTGCAATTAACAAACTTCGAACCAAAACTCGTTCAAACGCAAATCACCAAACTAAACGATTATCACTGATTCAAACAACATGAATGATTAGGACAGATTAAATGAAATATCTAGTTAGGTCCTCAGAAATTATATCGATCGTAGCGGTCGAAACGGGTTTGCAAAAGGCCTTCGATAACTTTCTATCGGGACTGTTTAGAGGGTGTTGTTTGGCTTTTTTGCTGCTTGTATTTGAGGGTTGAAACATGCTCGTTAGATGGGAATTGAGAGGGTTTTGAAGGGCCAAACGTGCCCTATGCCTAGGGGTTGAAGGGGGGCTATTTTGAAAGGTATTTCGCTACTGAAACGGGGCTGTTTTGAGATGTGGTTGCTGCTACGTTTGAGGTGTCATTGCTGCTGTATGTGGAGCTGCGTTAGAGGGAATTTGAGAGGGTTTTGAAGGGCCAAATGTGGCTATGCCTAGGGTTTGAAGCGGGGTGTTTTGAAGGGTATTTTGCTGCTGAAACGGGGCTGTTTTGAGATGTGGTCGCTGCTGCGTTTGAGGTGTCGTTGCTGCTCGTATGTGGAGCTCGTTAGAGGGAATTTGAGAGGGTTTTGAAGGGCCAAACGTGGCTGTGCCTAGGGGTTGAAGCGGGGCTGTTTTTATAGGCAAAGTTAGGGTAAAGAAGGGAAGGAGAAGCTTCGAGAATGAAACGGGCTTTGCATATATGGGCTTTGGTGGTTTTACGTGAAATAGGTTTTGCATGGGATTTGGGTTTAGTTTAGGGGCTTTTAGTAAGTGGGCTAAATTTAGCTATCATTATTATTATTATTTATTTATTTAGGCTTGGTTTTAAGGGGAATAGTTTAAGGTTTATTGAGCAATCTCAGGCCTTTTAAAAAATCCGGACCAATTGACGATCGATATAGTAAAATCATAGGACCCTTATTWGGGGAGACATTTTTAGGTGTCTACAGTTACACTTTTTTAATGTATCWCTTTGATTTACGCGCTTTTATGGCTGATTTGATCACGATTCGTAATGTCTTATAACGGTCCTTTTGGCCTTCATTTCTGCTGACTTCCTTCCCCGGGTATGAATTTCTTTCGGCTGGGCTTGCTTCTTTACTTGATCCATACTTTTGCCGTGGGCTTGATATTCTTGGGCCCAACAATTACCCCTAAAAATTCCGAAGTTGGAGTCCACGAGATTTGGGATTTTTTGAATTAACTCTTCAACTCCCTCATGTCCCATCATTATAAATGACTCCCTCCTTATAACACCCCTTCATAACTTCCTTTCATCACTCCAGGTAACTTCCCTCTCTTTTCTTTTCTCTACTTCATCTTTTCCTCTTCTTTGTTTCCATAAAAATGGTGCAAAACAACAATGTAACTTCCCATGATCCTCATGCTGCGACTAGGAAGCTGCGCTCTTCTAGCTCAGTTGCTGACAAAGTTGAGGAMAGCAGTGACACTTATTCRGATTCTACAATGACTTCAGGTACCTTGTCCTTTATTTTCCTTGTCTTTCATTTTCGAATCCCCTTTYTCTAACTTTCTCTATTTTAGACAAAACTTCTGCTGAGACCAACAAGAGGGCTTCAAGTGAACTTGCCCCTTCTGCYYATGACTTGCGTCACWTTCGTCAATCTCATCGTCGGACTTCTGACTCTCCTGTCGTAGTCCTTCCTGCAGCCAAGARGCTTGTCTTGCCCATTGTCAATGTCCCTCCTCCTGCTTTGTCAAAGTAGGTGACACTAACTCTTCCTGAGAACATCTGCAACTTTGTSGGTGGGACTGTGTCGATCATTCCTTCCCTCGACCAACTCCTTTTCCGCGCTGCTCATGACTACTTGAAAAAATACAAAGCGTCTAATGTCTTAGCCGAATCTGCAACTTATAATGTTCAGGTTAGTCATTTGTCTTTTTATTCATTTGTGTCTTTCGTCATTTATCGTTTGGCTCTAAGCTTTCCTTTTGTCACAGTGTTCAAGCCATGCTTACGGTGAAAATTTATATGACTTCCATCGAAAATCAATTAGAGGCTTTCAGGTTAGCTGAGAAGAAGCACCGAGAGAAGATGAAGTAAGATGCTCAGGAGATCTCCATCCTCAAGGCCCGCTGCAAGGTGTCAGCAAATTATGCAAGGAAAAAGAAGTTTGAAGTCCTCGACTCTGCTGGCTACTACACTTTCAAGACTAGAGCTGAGCTAATGGGAGACGTCAAGACTGGGAAGACTAACCATTAGAAGCCCGACAAAGACATCAAGGCTTGGGAGGATGATTTAGCCTCGATGACCCCATAAGGAGTTCTAGACGACATGTCTTTCCGAGAGGCTGACCRTGAGGAGGAAGACAAGGACACCCCATCACTCTTGAATAGATTTTACTTTTGCTTGCTTGTAGTTTGAATTACCTAAAAATATTTTGGATATTTTGGCTTTTGGGTTCCCTTTGGTAGCATTCCAAAGGAAGTTTAAATGTAGTTTCTGATTTTTAACTTACTTTAACTATGCACTTACCTTTTCGTCATGTTTCTTGTCTTRTGTCTGTTTATCTTTTGTGCCATTAGTATGACTTTACTTATGTTCTTGGCCAAGCTTTTGTTTCCCTTGAATGCCTAAGTTACTTAGATAATCTTTTRGATTTCCGATACTTAGTCACACATTTGTCGTATTGTCTGTTTCAGTTTGCCTTGTGTCTTCTTGATGCATCTGTTGCCCAATCTGCCAATATTAACACATTTTAGGAGTGATCGTCGGCTGTTTTTTCAACAGCCCACCGACACTCAAGTTAGTATACATATGAAGATTTAAAAATGGAATTGAAAAAATAGAGTAGTACTTACCTTCACTAATGTCGTTGTGGTTACCACTATAAACTGGTATTGCTTGTAGTTTATGATATTCATGATCTTGGTATGCTTCCCACAATGTCTTCCAAACGATGCCCCTTGTCCAATCATCGTCGATAATTCGATAAGGTCTACCTAGTTTGGGGTGAAACCTTTCCCATGAGTCTTGGTCCCAATGTGTCATAGGTAGTACTAATCTCCAATTTTAAAAGCCTTTACCTTCACATTCTTTTGTAACTTCTGAGCCACACTTCTTATGATATGCTTTCCATCCGCATCCTAAGCCATGTCTCCAACTAATCTATTGTCGTCCAAGTCGTATGCTAGCTTCAACTTAGTTTCTTTCCGACTGTCATCAACCATACCTCAATGTTGGAGTTCAAACTTCTACTGGGAGTCAACTTCACATATCCAAAACTAATGAGTACGATGTCTGTAACACCCCAATATTCTCCACTTTACTGTGAAATATTAAATGAAATGCGAGAACCATTGGCATGTCACCATCAGCGCCAGTGTTAAACGTTTAGGCTATAAATAATAACTTGCAGCGGAATCAAAGGTAGAAAATATATAGTTCAAAACCAAGTGTTAAAATCTGAATATAAAAACTCATTTGAACAGTTGGAACCATCAAGAGCCCTTTTCGCAAAATACGGTATAATTTCCCTTTCAAAACAATAATCTCGAAATATAAAATCGTCTAAAGGTTACGTGCATGAACAAATTATTTAGTAACGATCGATCTCTCACTCATTCCCAACTACCCAAGGCTAGTCAGCTGGTTGCAAATCCTGTAAAAATCTGCTCCCCATAATTTCCAAGTGAAAATAAGGATCATCACAGGTCCACTCAAGAGAAAGAAGTGTAGATACACAAACAACACAAGCACACAGATCGCAAAGCTGGGAGGTAACATACAATTACGAAATCATGGGAAACAGCCAATGGACAGACATTCCCCTAAAAACTGGACCATACCGAGTTTCACGACACCTGCTTTAGAAACAAAGAGAAATCCAACTGGGTGTTCATAACCACTTAACAACATTATCGCAAGGCAGTGAGCAAAATCCCAAACGGCAAACGCTAATATCACTACTTATTACATATAGCTGTCCAATACAACACAACCCAAAATATCAAACAGCTCCTGTAACTAGTTGTACCAAGCCAAATAACTCCACAAACTCTAATACAATGACTCCATATATTTATCACTATATTAGATATGATTTGAGCAATAGACAGGTGCTCCAAATCCCAGGGACCATGTCACGAGGTTCACATTTCAATTCCCCAATGCCTCCGTTGAAGCAATCAAGTTCACTAAACCAGAGGCGACGGGCGCGTACTCGATCACGATAGTTAGATTGAGATCTCAAGCTAATTCCATTTTGGATAAAATCCGTTTTAAATAAAATATAAGAAGAACACGTTTGCATCAGCGGCCCTAGGAAGGAAAAGCGAATAGAAATCGCAACCCGCAACGCCGCTGCATTGTCAATACTGCTAGACGTGCACAAATCAGGTTTTTATTGCTCATCTCATAATTTATTTATAGTTAATTATAGACATTCACATGATCACGAAACACGACCACATTTCAACATCGAAACTCTTTTTAAGCACTAACTGTTCCTTTATTTTAATAAACCTGTTGGACAAGCAACGTAAACTCTCAGCAATAAGGACTTGGGATACTTCCCTTTACTCGATTCACATCATCAATCATGAACTGGTAAATAAAAAACCTCGTGGGTAGTTACCTTGACCCACTTTAATCATCCTTATATTATAGACAACCTATGAAGCAAGTTATAACTTGACTCCACTTAAACCATCAAACAGACCAAACCAACTTATAATTAAGGCAATAGATAATATCAACCCTCATATCAAACCTTATGAACAAACCAAATTCCTCAATGATTCCACAGTCTCAACAATCTATAGATCCAATACACCAAATAGATGACTTATTTCGTGACTCCAAACAATTCCAAGGAAACTATAATCGTAAGGATAATATATATATCATCAAGATTCGGCAATAGTAGTACCTTGAGCCAATTGAATACAAAAGTCAATCCAATACATCGAAATCGACCTCTGAACCGAAGTCTCCCCCTAATCATTTTACAAAACTTGAAATCATACACTTTGCACGTAACTTTACAGCAATTTAGCTAAGATGCTTAAACAAGCCTGAAAAACCATTCGGAAACAATGTTTATATACACTTCACAAACCTCATTGTAATAGTAAGAACTATTGATACTATAATTCTAGTTAAAATCATGAAAATCTACCTCTCAATAAGGAATTTTCGCACACTTTAATCTGTTAAATATTCTCGAAAATTTCCCTTAATTACAAAACTTTAAAAACTCAAAACGTGCATACTCAGTGATACAATATATTACCCATGATTTCCAAGTGAAAACCATTATTTTCAATTTACCAATAGCTTCAGAGAATGATATCAGAGTCTGAAATTTTACTTAAACTTGTAAAGAAAGGCCCTAGGTTTTGTACACATACATAATAATTCATAATAAATTATCTAATTCACTTAAAACATGATTTTGAGGACTCTTCAAAACCCCTAATACTCTTTTAAATTAACAGTCTGGAATTTTTGAAACTTGGCTAAAGAGGAGGGTTTAAGCTTTTACATACTAACAATGAGTTTATAAAACATTTTCTCTTACCAAAACATGATTTAAAACCTTAAAATTCAAATACCATAATATAACACCTGAAATTTGTTTTAAGTCTTAAAAATTAACTTTTAATGTCATCAGAGCTGCAATTCAAATATCATAAAACAAGTACTATAATTATCTGTACCCTAAAACTGAAAATCCCCAATTTAAAGCCTAATCTTTAATTAAACAAATGCTTAAAGGGTTATTTGCTTATGAATGATCGATCGAAACAGTTAATAATACTAACATATTGCAGTTGGAGATGTTGAAATACTGCATAGGCAATAAACACAATTTGAATTTGTAAAGATACTTGAAAATTAAAACAAATAAATGGATTATGATTATGGGAGGGAAAAAGAATAAAGAAGGGACAAGGGGGAGAAGAGGGAGACGACCGAGGGTGGTGGTCGTGGTAGGCCGCAGCCGGTTGGTCGGCAGCGCAACACTAAGCCAGAGGAACGCGCGCCAACGGTGCACACAACCCGCAAACATCGACAGCAACAGCGAGCAGTCGCGGCTCGTGGCAGGCACACAGCGGGGAGTCGTGTGTGAGGTGCTTCGCTTCTTGTCCTCGTGCCTCTCTCTTGCCATCGGCTTGTCCTTTCCCTATCTCTTTTTTTTTTTTATCAAAAATAATTGAACTGAGGTATGTGGGGCAGTGGTTTTGAGAGCAAGAAATAACTCTTCTAACTCGATTCCGGTTTTTACTAGTTAAAATTTATTAAATATATATTTATTTATTTATTTTTTGGATAAATGAAGATGATTTTTCATCATAAGAATATAATTTAAATTGATAATAGGATTATAAGATCAAATATAGGAATGTCTTTCCATCATAAATAAGATTTAATGAAATATAGCTTTCAAAATAAATATATGTCTTTTTAAAATGGTGAAATCATATATATTTATAGAAATATATTTATAACTATTAGAAATTACGGGGGATTACATCTACCGGACCCACTTAAAATAGAAGTTTTCGTGCCAGAACTTATCTGCAAAACCACGGATCTCTCCG
>SNQN01000852.1:83084-118870 GCA_008642245.1 Bassia scoparia | reverse complement strand
CTGTTGGGAGTTGCACGCAGGCAGGACTTTGGGAGAAAGAACCTCCATTGCGATAATATAATGAAGCGGCGAGGGGATACGGTGTTCGGCCCTGTCGTAACTCCCCTGTAGGAAGGTATAATTGTGGGGTAGTCGCGGTTAGAGGAAATTAAGTACGAGGGGGGGTAAGCAGAGAAACTGATGTTGACCTCGACGATCTGACTGCGACATCTGGTTGCATCCATTGTGTGGTGGAATTCCCATTGTTGATAACGCAGTCCTAAGAAGTCCATTCTGTCGGTCATCAAGGTTTTCCTATCAGCTCTCAATGCTAAGCCAACCCGTTATGGTCGGTGTGGTTTTTTAAACATATTTAAAATCCTGTCATGTACCTAACAAGAAAATTATCTGGATTGCGAGTATCTCTACGCACGTGGCAATCAGGCAGCTCAAAGGCGTCTGATGGGGGTTCGGATGATCTGAAAAACAAATCGGTAGGTACGTGGAGTCAGGGCGGGAGACCAGAAGGTTTCGGGAATGGCCTTAATAAATTGTAGTACAGAGGCTAGGATAATGGAGACGTGCGTGATGGATTATCAACATTTGGGCAATAAGGCGTGATAATAGTTTTGAGTCTATCTGACGTTAACATATAATGTAGGACATGGGATAAAGACCCATGATAAGCCTCTTTTGTATATTCATTAACCAAGAATGGTTGCCAATGATGTGTCCTGCGCAAACAAAATTTCGGACCATTAGCGTCAGATATCCCGGGGCTCCTATAGGCAGGCAACATATCAAATGCAAAAACTCTTTACCTCCTCAAGGAAAAGGCGCTAAAAGCGTAAGTTATTCATCATCTGCTCAATTACTGGTTGAATTCCAAAGCAGGTCAAAGTTCGGCAGTGTATTGGATTATCTGTGATAGTGATAATCTGGTGCTGTCTCCATTGTGAAAACAGCGACAGTTAGTTTCAGGCGTTAGTGCCATTGGTCTTATTCATCATTTTGTAGCTAAAGTATTTGCACCTTGCAGTATTTTGCTCTTTCGGATCATACTCTGTGGAAACAAAAGCGGGGAGTGTTACTTTGTTTCTGTTTTGCATTAATTAGAACAAGGGATTATGTCTTAATTACTAATCTTCCTCAATCAACATAATTCCAAATAGGAAACAATCCCACATGAATAGAGGATAAACAAAGTAAAGTATGGTATCTCAATCAAATAGGGAGTAGGTTAGGTGCATCTTTGCTAATTCTCATCTTATCCTAAAAATAATAAATAAAATTCAAGATGTTGTTGATGTTAGWTGTAATGCAAAAAAACAAATAAATGTTCAATGATACTAAGCCAACTCAAATTGCTCATCACATGGAATGTTGGTYTATGATAAAGATGGGAGTTTGCTTCCTCCAATTTTACCATGAATTGTGGTGCCTTTTTAATGTTAGTGGATTTGCAAAATTATTGTTACTTTCTTTGTTGCTTTTAGTTTTAGCCGTTGCAACATTGGCTTTCTACTGTTATGTGCCACCCATTATACATAGTGCACTACTCTCATTGATCGAGATTTTGTCCAATATTACCATGCCCTTTCAATACAAAAATTACTCGCAACAATTACGAGTTTGTCACATAATCCTTGCTTACAAGATCTACATTCTAGAACATACATGGTACCCTAGTAACCTAGTCCTTAATAAATTTTTAATGTAGTTTTATGAGGGAAATACGCTTAAATCTTCATGTGAAGATGATTTCAACCCTAAAGTTTTTGCTTATTCCTCTACATGCAGAGCGGTCTTAACATATTGGGAGTCATGTCTTCTGGCCACCATTTTTTTTTTTTTTTTTTTTGAGGTCTCACCCTTTTCAATTTTTTACTTTCACTGATCCAAAAAACTTGTTATTTTGTTACTTGTTATAATGGGCGAAACATTACAAGGATTGACTTCCGCTAACTTTTTTTAATTTTTTAAAAAAGACATATAAGATACAATAAGATTATTAAAAAATAAGTTAATTATTTACAAAAAAAATACTATAAAAAAAACCTTTCAAAAAAATGGTTTTTGCGTGAAAAAACCTCATATTATATTATCTCTTCTACTTACATGTGCTCTATTCCTTCTCTAGTAAATAGTAATAGTGATAAAATTGATGTAGTAACGGTGTTTGTTGGTGACATTCATCTATATGTTAGCACTCTTTAAATGTCCATCGATAACTTATAATAAGAGTTGTCTCACTAAAAATTTTGTTACGAAAAAAAGAAATCCATAACTAATTAGAAGAGTACAAGTTAACTATAGATGATTGTATTATAAAGTTATACTCTTTTCAATTTTATTTTTATTTTTTGGTGAGTAAATAAGCAGATACAACAAAGGTAGCATTAGGAAGAGACCGAACCATAATCTAGGATGAACATTCCTCAATGCTCAAAGCATATATTATACAAACTCCCCCTACATTGCAAGATACAACCTCCTAGTATACACGTACTTTTTTTTTCCATTACTTTTATTAGTTGTCAAATATTTATATCTATCTAATTTTATTTACTTAATGATTTTTTTATTTTTTATTTTTTCTTTTTTAAAAAAATCATGCGTGAGAGGGGAGGGGAATAAAATCATGTGCCACATATGCTAGGGGAAGGGGGTTGTATTTTGCTAAATAGGAGGGATTGTACCTAATAATTTGCGCTCAACGCTAACGCTAAAACCAAAACAAACTATACGTAAAGCTCAATGAACCTTTTTTCATGAGAACCCGAGCCATTGTTTTCACTAAGAAGCTAGTAAACCTAAGCTTAACATCAAATTTGATGCATTTAACGAGCTTATCAGATCAATATGATCTACTCGTTCGATCCCTAAAAAATTGTAACTTTTTTTTTAATATTTCAAAAAGATTACAACGTTTTCACAAATGATATGTGAGGTCACTACTTTACTCTCACAAAAACTCTATTTGAATCCCACTTATTTTCTCTCTCTAAAACTCTATTCTCACAAATCAAAATAAGTAATTTTTTTTGTTCATGTTACAATTTTACTAGACACAGCGAGTAATTGAAAATCCCAACACACACCATTTCTTGCAAAATTAGAAGCTCCTAAGACCTAACCAGTTCAATATAGTACTCATATTTAGTCTTGGCAAATGAGTCGTGTCGTGTCGTGTCGTGTCGTGTTCGGGTTATAATTTTTTTTGTGTCAAAAACTCTCAACCCTAGCCCAATCTATTTAATTTAGATTGTGTTCATGTCAACCCATTTAACTTTTCGTGACGAAAAATCTCAATCCTAACCCACTTTTTTTAAGTCGTGTTCGTGTCGATTGAAAATAAGAGGTTTGCATCTAGTGCCATCAGCACGGCTCTCCTACACAAACCACTTATTTTCAATCCATTTGCCGTGTAAGTGCATTGGTCTTGCCAAGTTAGAAGATCCCAAGTCTTAACCAGTTCATAATTGAACCCATGCATCTTTGTTTGCTGCAAACAYAAACAAATACTATATTTAGGGTCCATTTGGTTGGGTGTCAAACATTTTCAATGTAAARTGATTTTAATTTAAAATAGTTTTTCAAGGAAAACAATTTTCCATTGTTTGATTGCATGTAAAAAAAGTGATGAAAATAGGAAAAAATGGAGGGGGTGGAAGGAGCTAGTGAGGAAAGAGTGTATAAGGGGATGGAAGGAAAACTGTTTTCCTTTCATTTTGGAAGGAAAATAGTTTTCCATCATSGTATGGAAAAGTTTATCCCCATTGAAAATGATTTTACAATTCTTTGTGTACCAAATGTAAAATTGAAAAAGGAAGAAAAATATTTTTCATAAAAAATGTTTTACGCTCTATCAAACGGAGCCTTAAAAACCACAGTGTAAAGACCAAATGGAACTGCGATACAACAATTAAGCCACACAATAAACACAAAATCGTGTTTCCAAATATTCATGCAAGCTAGGGTCAGAGGGATCATCATTTATGATTTTATGGTATCCTATTTTGTGCACTCATAACTTCATACGTGTTCAGTGTTGTTTCTTCAACACAAGCGATAGTTTGTGTTTTTTAGGTCAATTTGACACAAAATAAAACAAAATTTGTAAAAARAATACTACGAATAAATTTTTCATTTTTTTGAAAATTATAGCAAATTACTTTATTTTTTGGTTAAWATCACCTAATTTTCTTAAAAATTTACAAAACACATTATTGTCACAAAAAAAATTTGTTAAGTTTTCTCTTTATTATAGAGAAAATTTATGAAAAATCAAGAAAAAATTCCATATTTTTTAATAATTCAACACTTACATGAGATTTTATTAATTAAACCACCATATATTTCGTCAAAATTAGTTGCGAGGGGGATTGGGTGCGAAGGAGGAAGGGAGGGTGCGAGAGAGGAAGAGAGGGAGCGAAGGAGGCTAGTAGTGCGAGGGAGGCAATTGGATCGAGGAAGGCTTAGAGTTGAAGGGAGGGTGGTGCGAGGGATACGATTGGTGTGAGGGTGGTGGTGCGTGGCTAGTGATGGTGGTGGTTAAAACATGCAATGTAAATAAATTTTTTTTTAAAAAAAAGAAAATAGAATGAACCAATTAAAATTCGACACATGTCCATATGACCTTTTTAGCAGGTCGCCAAGTATAATGAATCGTTAATGGTGCAATATGGGAAGATTAAGATTAAAGGTAGGAAAGTTAGTAAAGTTAGTCGAAACTCTGTTAGTGAAGCCCATGTACTAGCTACTTCTGCTAGGAAAGGGTCCTAACGTCGTTTGTGTTTATTGCTTTTACCAAAAAAAAAAAAAAAAAAAACAGATTAAAGGTGGAATTATTTTGTAATCAACGCAAGGTCGGATTAATACACGAAGACCACCAAAGGGTGGAATTATTCATGTAAAATTTTCCAAAATAAAATAATTAGTGGTTATTTTCAAAAAGTGGAATTGTCTTTATTTTCAACAAAATTATCTTAAATGAATGGGTAAAAAAGTTAGATTCAATCAAGAATAATCAAAAGGGCATCTTATACTAGTTNACATTAACAAGGGTTGGGGGCATGGTTCGGCCATGACCTTACTAGGAACCGTTGGATCCCCGCATTCCTCTAGTAGGTTGAGATCTCTTCCYTTATATATTGTGTCAAGGAGTCGCACCCTTGACACGTCTACCAGAGTTGGACACCAAGTAGACAACCCGTTCGGTACTTACTTACAAGTGTTAAAAGAGGAATAACATATTATATTGACTTTAARTGTTCATTTACTCGTAATCTTCATATTTCATGTGATCTTGATTTTGTTGTGTTTTTATAATCTGTTCGTACTCGGCTTTGCTGATTAGTTGATTTTGGTTTGTTACCTTTACCCTGTGATGACTCATTTTCATGGCGATCAGACTTTCAGGTCTAAAGGTAATAATGCCAGTTGCGGGAGTAGCTTGAGTTCTGAGTGTTTTGAGCGAATTAGTTTTCGTAACTCTTGAATGGTTTTCGTAGTTTTGAAACTTTGGATTTTATTTACTTTGGTGTGATGACTCATTTTCATGGTTCCAAGTTGTTAAGACAGTTGTTAGTTCGTTGCGTACTCTGTTAGCCGAATACGTTTTCACACGTGGCGGTAGCGCTTTAATAATTTTTTCATATTTTATTCRTTTTTATTATTTTGAAAAGAAAGAAATTATTGGGGTGTTACATACTCCGTATATAGAATAGGGCAAGTTATAAGTAGAATGTAGCATCTCCGTATTGTACCTTTCCTTACTTATAATTATGTCGAAATTGATATATGTTTTGCATTAATTAGAACAAGGGATTATGTCTTAATTACTAATCTTCCTCAATCAACATAATTCCAAATAGGAAACAATCCCACATGAATAGAGGATAAACAAAGTAAAGTATGGTATCTCAATCAAATAGGGAGTAGGTTAGGTGCATCTTTGCTAATTCTCATCTTATCCTAAAAATAATAAATAAAATTCAAGATGTTGTTGATGTTAGWTGTAATGCAAAAAAACAAATAAATGTTCAATGATACTAAGCCAACTCAAATTGCTCATCACATGGAATGTTGGTYTATGATAAAGATGGGAGTTTGCTTCCTCCAATTTTACCATGAATTGTGGTGCCTTTTTAATGTTAGTGGATTTGCAAAATTATTGTTACTTTCTTTGTTGCTTTTAGTTTTAGCCGTTGCAACATTGGCTTTCTACTGTTATGTGCCACCCATTATACATAGTGCACTACTCTCATTGATCGAGATTTTGTCCAATATTACCATGCCCTTTCAATACAAAAATTACTCGCAACAATTACGAGTTTGTCACATAATCCTTGCTTACAAGATCTACATTCTAGAACATACATGGTACCCTAGTAACCTAGTCCTTAATAAATTTTTAATGTAGTTTTATGAGGGAAATACGCTTAAATCTTCATGTGAAGATGATTTCAACCCTAAAGTTTTTGCTTATTCCTCTACATGCAGAGCGGTCTTAACATATTGGGAGTCATGTCTTCTGGCCACCATTTTTTTTTTTTTTTTTTTTGAGGTCTCACCCTTTTCAATTTTTTACTTTCACTGATCCAAAAAACTTGTTATTTTGTTACTTGTTATAATGGGCGAAACATTACAAGGATTGACTTCCGCTAACTTTTTTTAATTTTTTAAAAAAGACATATAAGATACAATAAGATTATTAAAAAATAAGTTAATTATTTACAAAAAAAATACTATAAAAAAAACCTTTCAAAAAAATGGTTTTTGCGTGAAAAAACCTCATATTATATTATCTCTTCTACTTACATGTGCTCTATTCCTTCTCTAGTAAATAGTAATAGTGATAAAATTGATGTAGTAACGGTGTTTGTTGGTGACATTCATCTATATGTTAGCACTCTTTAAATGTCCATCGATAACTTATAATAAGAGTTGTCTCACTAAAAATTTTGTTACGAAAAAAAGAAATCCATAACTAATTAGAAGAGTACAAGTTAACTATAGATGATTGTATTATAAAGTTATACTCTTTTCAATTTTATTTTTATTTTTTGGTGAGTAAATAAGCAGATACAACAAAGGTAGCATTAGGAAGAGACCGAACCATAATCTAGGATGAACATTCCTCAATGCTCAAAGCATATATTATACAAACTCCCCCTACATTGCAAGATACAACCTCCTAGTATACACGTACTTTTTTTTTCCATTACTTTTATTAGTTGTCAAATATTTATATCTATCTAATTTTATTTACTTAATGATTTTTTTATTTTTTATTTTTTCTTTTTTAAAAAAATCATGCGTGAGAGGGGAGGGGAATAAAATCATGTGCCACATATGCTAGGGGAAGGGGGTTGTATTTTGCTAAATAGGAGGGATTGTACCTAATAATTTGCGCTCAACGCTAACGCTAAAACCAAAACAAACTATACGTAAAGCTCAATGAACCTTTTTTCATGAGAACCCGAGCCATTGTTTTCACTAAGAAGCTAGTAAACCTAAGCTTAACATCAAATTTGATGCATTTAACGAGCTTATCAGATCAATATGATCTACTCGTTCGATCCCTAAAAAATTGTAACTTTTTTTTTAATATTTCAAAAAGATTACAACGTTTTCACAAATGATATGTGAGGTCACTACTTTACTCTCACAAAAACTCTATTTGAATCCCACTTATTTTCTCTCTCTAAAACTCTATTCTCACAAATCAAAATAAGTAATTTTTTTTGTTCATGTTACAATTTTACTAGACACAGCGAGTAATTGAAAATCCCAACACACACCATTTCTTGCAAAATTAGAAGCTCCTAAGACCTAACCAGTTCAATATAGTACTCATATTTAGTCTTGGCAAATGAGTCGTGTCGTGTCGTGTCGTGTCGTGTTCGGGTTATAATTTTTTTTGTGTCAAAAACTCTCAACCCTAGCCCAATCTATTTAATTTAGATTGTGTTCATGTCAACCCATTTAACTTTTCGTGACGAAAAATCTCAATCCTAACCCACTTTTTTTAAGTCGTGTTCGTGTCGATTGAAAATAAGAGGTTTGCATCTAGTGCCATCAGCACGGCTCTCCTACACAAACCACTTATTTTCAATCCATTTGCCGTGTAAGTGCATTGGTCTTGCCAAGTTAGAAGATCCCAAGTCTTAACCAGTTCATAATTGAACCCATGCATCTTTGTTTGCTGCAAACATAAACAAATACTATATTTAGGGTCCATTTGGTTGGGTGTCAAACATTTTCAATGTAAAATGATTTTAATTTAAAATAGTTTTTCAAGGAAAACAATTTTCCATTGTTTGATTGCATGTAAAAAAAGTGATGAAAATAGGAAAAAATGGAGGGAGTGGAAGGAGCTAGTGAGGAAAGAGTGTATAAGGGGATGGAAGGAAAACTGTTTTCCTTTCATTTTGGAAGGAAAATAGTTTTCCATCATCGTATGGAAAAGTTTATCCCCATTGAAAATGATTTTACAATTCTTTGTGTACCAAATGTAAAATTGAAAAAGGAAGAAAAATATTTTTCATAAAAAATGTTTTACGCTCTATCAAACGGAGCCTTAAAAACCACAGTGTAAAGACCAAATGGAACTGCGATACAACAATTAAGCCACACAATAAACACAAAATCGTGTTTCCAAATATTCATGCAAGCTAGGGTCAGAGGGATCATCATTTATGATTTTATGGTATCCTATTTTGTGCACTCATAACTTCATACGTGTTCAGTGTTGTTTCTTCAACACAAGCGATAGTTTGTGTTTTTTAGGTCAATTTGACACAAAATAAAACAAAATTTGTAAAAAGAATACTACGAATAAATTTTTCATTTTTTTGAAAATTATAGCAAATTACTTTATTTTTTGGTTAATATCACCTAATTTTCTTAAAAATTTACAAAACACATTATTGTCCACAAAAAAATGTTTTAAGTTTTCTCTTTATTATAGAAAAATTTATTGAAAAATCCAAAGAAATAAATTCCATATTTTCAACTAATTCAACCACTTACATGAATTTATAATTTAAACCACCATATATTTCGTCAAAATTAGTGCGAGGGATTGGTGCGAAGGAGGAAAGAGAGGTGCAAGAGAGGAAGAGATGGGAGCGAAGAGGCTAGTAGTGCGAGGAGAGGCAATGATCGAGGAAGCTTAGAGTTGAAGGGAGCGTGGTGCGAGGGACATCTACTACAAATATTGAAAAACACCATAGAAATAATAAGACCATTAATTTATATATTTAACCGTTATTAAGTTATGAAACCAGTTTATGTAAGGCATGGTTCATTCTATCACGTAAATTAAGAAACAGTTATATAAGACTGTTTCTTAGGTTCCAGTGGCCCACTTGCTAAGCAAAAGGACCGTGAACATTTAACCGAATCAATACTAATTTTTTATATTAATAATAAATTGTTAAAGAACCCTCTTTATTCTAGACTTTTCCACAAAACTTGTCCATCATATTTTTCAAGTTCAAACGCATCTCCAATTACTCTCTCTCTGTAAATTCGAAATTCTCTCTATCTCTTTAATCATACTTCCATCAATTTTCCTTTAATTATGTTTAGGATTATTATCTGACAATTACTCTCAAATCTAGCATAAAAAACGTGCAGAAATTGGTTTAAAGTAAATTCATGTACATATTCAACCCTTGTTGCAAGAAATCATTTTTCATTATGCCATGTCTTCGTTTGTTCTGGAGTAAGTCGCTTCGTTTTCTGATGTTGTTTGTTTAATTTCTTTTGTTTTAATATTCAATTTACATGCTGTTTTTCGAATTTTTGATTCAAAATTTCCTTTTTCCATTTCTTTTTTTTTAGATCTATGCTTATTACTTTTCCCTTAAGTCTACTTATTCATATTTGATTTGTATTCGATTTGTTGATTTTTTTCTCGCTATCAATTTTAAATTTTTTTACTTGGTTTGATTTTCTTTTTTTTTCTTTCATTTCTAGGCCTATTTCTTTCTTCTTCTTATTTTTGTTTGGATGATTCTATTTCTTTTCATTTTATTTAACTACTTGTCATTTTTTTGTGCTACAATTTATTTTTTCCTTTCTGAATCAATTTTTTCGATTGTTTGTCCAATTGCAGGAAAGTTGTTTGGAACTTGAAAAGAGGGATCTTAATCATGGGAAAAATTTTGGGCTTTGTCAGTTTGAAGGTCCGTTAATTTTAGTTCTTTCTTTGTTTTTGATCTAATGCCAGTTTATTAAAGAATGTTCTCATTGAATTAGAATTTGGTTCGTTGTCAAGTGGCATTGAATTACCTGAGATGGGTTTTTAATTTTGCCCACTAACACTTAATTTTTAAATATTGCAGAGATGAAAGAATGAAGTCTTGTACATCACAAATTAAAAATTACTACTTTGGTGTTATGAGTAATCCTCGATAATGCTAGGCTTGGGAAAACTTCAATTATTCTCATTTGTATTAATTATTTGTTGTAAAGTGTATGATATTCTAATTGCGTTATGTATGTATTTTAATTATACTCTTAATATAGTGTATGCATTACATTCTTTGAACTACGAAGTCTACTTACTGTAAGGATTTGTAGACATCGTTGACTTGTGCTAAAAAATAATCATCTTACAGCTGGAGCACGGTTTCAAAAAAAGCAAATTTTTTTTTTAAAAAACAAAATATTAGAGAAACCGGTTGAAATACTAAACTGGTTTCTTTGTTATGTATTTAAACACCAGTATCTACAAAAACTGTTTCTTAAATTGAGGTCAAAGAAAACCAGTTAATCTTTAAACCTATCTCTTACATTAATTTAAGAAACCCCAAAAAAAAAATCGGTCTCTAACATAAGAGACGTGCCAAATATAAACGTGTTGCAAAGTGGTGCCTTAGGCCAATTTTAACTGGTCTCTTGATGATTTATGTATAGGGATACGATGGTGTGAAGGTGGGTGGTGGTGGCTAGTGTATGGTGGTGGTTAAAACATGCAATGTAATAATTTTTTTTTTAAAAAAAAGAAAATAGAATAATCATTAAAATTCGACACATGTCCATATGATCTTTAGCAGAGTCGCCAAGTATAATGAATCGTTAATGGATGCAATAATGGTGAAGATTAAGTTAAAGGTAGGAAAGTTAGTAAAGTTATGTCGAACTCTGTTAGTGAGCCATGTACTAGCTAACTTCTGCTAGGAAAGGGTCCTAACGTCCTTTTGTTTATTGCTTTTACCAAAAAAAAAAAAAAAAAACAGATTAAAGGTGGAATTTTTTGTAATCAACGCAGTTCGATTAATACACGAAGACCACCAAGGGTGGAATTATTCATGTAAAATTTTCCAAAATAAAAATAATTAGTGTATTTTCAAAAAGTGGAATTGTCTTTATTTCAACAAAATTATCTTAAAATGGGTAAACAGTTAGATTCAATCAAGAATAATCAAAAGGGCATCTTATACTAGTTCATCAATCATCAGCCTTAATCCATATGTGGGTCGGCTAACATGAACCAAATGTGATTATCGTCGGGAGGTCATCCACATAAATTTTCCTCCTCCTCCCTCCGCCGATCGAGAGCCTCATTATCTCTCTGCAGAATAGCACATGTCTTCAGATCTTTGTCTAACACCTCCCACCAAGTTCGATTTTTTCTGGAGTTCGCACACTAACCTCGCTTAAAATCCCCGTCTGAATCCGCACCCACAATATCGGGGTTCAACCCACTCTCCCACTCTTCGACGAGCGCGTCTGGGGTATACATCACTTGGCTCTGCTAACGGCCCGCTCTCCAGTTCTTAACATGCCCAGTACAACCATAGCGCAACGGTCCCCTTAACTTGCTTGCCTACTCCCTGCAACACCAATTTCTGGCGGATAACTTCATTTCTTATCGATCTCGATAGAATATGGGTCTGACAAGAGATGGTCTCCCGCACAATACGCCGATATCTTAACATCCGCACTCTCGGTTAATGATAATGACCCCAACCTTTTGAACATACTATCTCTTCTTGAAGGCCCAACATCCGTACCATAAACAGCAACAAACCAGAATACTTACTAATGACCTAGCTCCGCTGAAAATTTTTCGCACCATCACGCCTCTTTAAAGGGATGCTATATACACTCACATAACACTCCTTGTAGCACGCGTCTCCACTTTAACCCACACCTGAGCGTGTGGTCTATGGCGCTCCTCATGGCCACGATCATTGGTCAGTTTTTATCCCCCATTCTTTTGAACATATGATTGACCCAAAAACATACATTAATCGTTGCAACGATCAAACACACACATGGTCAAGTTCTTTCCGTCCAACGCTCACCACTCATCATGGTCCCCACTTGAACCTAACCACTTGGCCAATACTCAGTCTTACTCCGACTTAGCTTAAATCCTCGAGATTCCAACCTTTGTCTCCATTGCTCCAACTTGGCATTAACCCCAGTTATTTAATTGAATTAAATTACTTCATCCCTAATAAAACAAATTTAACACATAATTATATTTGTAACGTATAAAATACTCAACTGATATACTTCACTCCCGGCCTTCTGGCAATTCCTCTGCTTCCATCTCATAATCTAGCCACATAAGTTTTGGGATCCATATGCTTGAGAAACAAATGCACTTCCACTACAATCAATATACTGTAATAGAACACATGAAACCATGCTACAGAACAATCTACTGTAGTATACTTCAATATGCTTAAAGAGTGACGACACTTTTATGATACACAATATGAATACAGAAGATATGATCCTAATGCCACTGAGCTACTACAATTATTACAAATACAAATCTTTCATCAACTCCAAAGAAATTCAAAATTGTGAAACTAGACCTTGTAGATATCTATCACTAATAAAAGTCAAAACTTGTGAAACTGGGACAATGTATGATCTTGAGCGCCTGAGATTCGGTACAGCGGGTAAACTAGGCAAAACTAGGTCATCCCAACMAMSAACTGTTGCCCTTCTTGCTCCATGATAAACCAATAATGGGGCAGCCTGGCACCTTCTTCCCAAAAACCGTAACATAAAATTCTGCCTCACTTTCTCCGTATACCCTTTTTTACTTTCACAATCCTGCGGTTTGCTTTATCACCCCCAGCGCTACCTAAAGAAAAGCTTCCAGCCCCACCAGCATTGAATTCTACACTACCAGAAGGCTGAAATGGTGTGCTTTGGGGAGCAATTTGACTCTGCTGCCCACCAAATTGAAATGGACTTCCTGCAGAAGGTGCAGTAGCACCAAATGCAAAACCAGTAGATGGTGCTGGATTTGGCACACCAAAAACTGGTGCTGTAGGGGTTGAAACTTGCACAGAATCCTCAGCCATGCTATCTTCCATGTTCATCCTGTCATTATTTCCAACAGGAGGTGTCGAACTAAATGGAAAAGTTTGATTGGTAGAGCTACCAAATGTCGACTGAGATGGAAAGGGTGAATTTGAAGGAGCAGAAGGGGCAGAGAAAATAGAAGCTCCTGTTGGGGTAGACCCAAATACAAAAGGTGCACTATTGGTTGCACCAGAAGAGCTAGAGATAGCCCCAAAAACAATTGGGGTACTATTGCCAGCTGCAGAAGACCCAGAAGCTGTTGACCCAACAGAGAATCCAGTGGATTGGAATGATGTTGAAAACAAAGAACCAGGAACTGTTGGTTTAGAAGACTGCCAACCAAATACACTAGATGCTGCATTACTGCTTGAGCTGATAGGTTCAGTTACCAAGGAGGAACCCAAAGCACTTGATGCKGAGGAGCCTGAAGCAAAAGGATTTGCAACTGAGGTCGATGAACCAAAAATTGATGTACTAGCATTAAAGCTGGTAGGTGTATTCAACCCAAAAGCATTAGATGAGGCTGACGAAGTAGACTGACTAGAGAAACTTGGTACTGATGTCGAGACAGGAACAGCAGATGATGATGCTTGAAGACCAAAGATTGACCCATTGGTAACAGATGAAGCAGCACTTTGCGATTCGCTACCAAAGGTTTTGAAGGTTGGAGCATTGAAGCTAGAAGTCTCATTTCCAAATTTAGCAGTTCCAGAAGGTTTAGCACTAAATAGGTTGCCAGTTGCATTACCAAAAGCAAATGGATTTGATTTAGCTCCAGAAATTGCAGCAGACTCTGAAGCAGAAGTGACCACACTTGCTGAGGTAGAAGGAACTGCAGAAGATGCAAATTGAAATGTGGATCCAAGAGAAACTGTTGGGCCTGTCATTGAAGTTGATAACTGACTGCTACTGTCTAAGTTTGCCATGCTGTCAGTAGTTGCATTGGAGATCACAGATCCTGAAGAGGCAGCCAAAGTAGAAGTAGAGGTAGATACAKCACTTCCATTAGAAAAGGAGAACAATGACGGAGAAGGCACCGACACATGAACTGGATTCAGATCATTTGAGCTACTTGATATATGAGCAGGAGACGACAAACCCGTTGTTACGGATACCGTACTGGATAATCCATTGCCAAGGGTTGCACCATTTGATGCCAATCCARAGGAAAAGGATCCTTTAGCTGAACTTCCCTCACTCGGTGCATCTCCCATTTTCTTTGATACTTCTCCAAAAAGCAGGGTATTCTTGTCAATTTTCTCAGGCCCRTCCTTATTGGCTACTACATCAATCGCACTGGAAACAACAGGAAATGCAATTAGCATCTCACACAAATAGAAAATGCAATTACCATCTCACACAAATAGAAAATGCAATTACCATCTCACACAAATAGGAAATACAATCAACAAAAATGCAGGACCAAACAATTACTACACCTAAACTAACCATAAAAGGCCACAAACATAGCTTTTAAAAAACAAAGAAGAAGCCACAATCTCAGTTCCACGCAAACGTTCAAGAAAATGGAAATAGTAGTAAAATGCTAGCCCACATGGACTTCAAAGGGCATTCATCTTATTAAGTGTAACTGCTCTAAATCCATATCAGTTCAGCGAGGATTTCTCCCAGCTACCAATCTTACAATACAAAGACTAGCAAACAACTTTCCTGAAAAATTTACATCAACAACATGAGATCGTGTCTACTTTAACTATTAAACTTTACAGAACGTTTATTGAATTCAAGAATCATGAGTTCAGAAGATAAGGCAAGACTTACCTACCAAGCACAGCCAAGCTTAATCGTTGTTTTCAAGGGAAACAACATTACATCAAAAGAGAAAAACATACTTTCCATGAAACTTGGTACGAAAATAAGTGATGTAAAAATTTGCAGGTAGGGCAATAACATACGAAGTATAATAGAGTGATAGTATATTAGAGAGTATTACTTGCCTGCTTAGCGATTCTGGTTTGGTGTTTTTTGGAGCTGCAAATTCCACAATGGACGATGAAGTAGAATATGAAAGCGGAGCCATCTTGCCAGAGTTTGAGCCAAATGTAATGATCACATTAGTTCCTTCACTCTGTACAGAAACTTTCTCCCTTTCTGCAGTTGACTGGGGAGTAATGACTGCTGCTTGTGAGCTCATTCTAGCTGCAGGTGAAGATGGTTCAGCAGAAAAGGAAAAGCTAGAGAACTTTGGAGAAGCAGAAGATCCATCAGGTTGAAAATCTTCTTTGCTTGAACCAAAAGAGAATGTTGAAGATTTTGATTCTGTAACTGAAGACTTCCCTGCTGAAACTGCTGCACTCTGAGGGAGGTTACCAGTAAAAGCTGCTGAACTTTTAGGTAACTCTTGACCTTCCACCCCTTTTATTGCTAAAGTTGATGAGACAACATTCGTTTGCACATCATCATCAAGCTCAAGATAATCCTTTAAAAGATAAAAACAAGGAAAATGCGTTAAATTCACGCTACAAAGCTTATGCAATAATCAGAAATTTATTGCATTTGACAGAAAGGTGCATAGCACTTTAGATGGAATGACCCTAAAATCCTGGTAAATTTTCGGAGAAAAGTATTCATGCAAGCACAAAATCACATTCACATAACAAGAAAAACTTACTCTATCTGTGTTGTACACGTTGAATGTTCCAAATGATCAAAATGTACACATCAACGAAACTTAAAAAATAACAATGGAAGAGAAAGTTCATCATTTTAAAAGAAATTAAAGACTTAAAACGACTAAAATTAGGACAAGGCATAATGCACATTCTTTCAATGATTGTGTGTGTGTGCGCAAAAAAGTAAATGTGCAAATTTTGGTACATAAATGTGCACGAATTTTCTTGTGAATGTGCAAAAACCAAAAAAAAAAATGCACATTTATGTACAAAAATTTGCACATTTACTATTCAATTTATGCACATCTTGACCGTCTATCTCAAAAATCAACGACCAAGATTGCTTCTCACACTTCTCATTTTAAGGGTTCTTCTCATTGGATCCTAACCCTATATATATATATATAACCGAACCTTGATCTTCAAAGACCAGCATACTGAGTGCATACACAAATACATGCATAAAATTAGCCAAACACACATAGAGCAGAAAGGTATAATTTCTATTTCAGCAAATAGACAAATACCATCTAAATTACCACACAACCCAACACAGCAACTAAACAAAATAAATATAAACAAAGCTACTGACCCATGATAAGCTACAATACTCCCTATTCAGTATCTCAGGTAATTTACACTAAATACTATGGCTTTCTCTTCCTACTGACTTCTCTTACTCCGTACTATTAATACTCTCTACCTAATACATCTTACTTCATCCCAGGTTTTTCTAGATTTTTTTTCTCTTTTCTGACTTCCCTGTTTTTTCATATTAACAACTCATACCGTGGTAGCAACCATGCAACTAAATCCGGGATAAAACATGCAAAGTCTGGATCTCATACCTCGTGAGCACTCATCTGAAATGCCCATTTTTTCTGTCTATGATCAATACTGGGTTTTGGAGCCACATCATCCAGGGCGTTATTAGGACTTCCAGCCTTTAGACCATCATCAACCGATGGCTTGACAAACTTTTTCGAAAAATCTTCTTCTCCCTTTGGTGACATCTTATGTGTATGGTCATGTACACTTGAGACCAAAAAACCATTCGCCTTCCTACCATCGTTAAAAGTTTTAAAGACCTTTGAAGAGTCTTCAGTAGTAACACTCTTATGAGACAATCCATCTTTCATATCAGACGTCACCAAACCAGATGAACTTTCTCCTGCAATATCAAGCTTCTTCTCCGGAGATTTTCCTTTTGGAGTGAATTTCTCAAGTTGTTGAAATATCTTTTGTGCCATCTCAATAGATTGTGAAGGAACATATCCATTGCTTGTACTGGGCATGCCATTTTCTGCAACAGGTTTTGATGAAGAGCGGTGGTTAGAGCTCCAATCAAAAGAAGACGGTGCTTCAGTAACATTTGTAAGAGCTCCATATCCATGTTTCACAAAAGAGCCGCCAGAAGCAGGCAGAGAAAGGGTTTTCTGGTGCAGGAGATTAGGTTTTTGGCGAATCCTGCGTATGGGACCGACAAAACCCATATCACTTTCCAGAACAGAGCTCCTGCGCTTGAGAACCTGTAAACACGAGTATATTTGAGACCAAACCAAGCAAATACACATCAATGAATATGTGTAAAAAAGTACCTGTCTCTTGGAAACACCAAATTGCTGAGCCTCACTTGCATTACGAGCTAACGACGATGCACCATGGACATCAGAAGCAGTTTCAGCTGCCTGTGACAATAAAATAGAGCTATCAGCAAGAACAAACATGATAAAATTTTCTATAAATAACAGACAAGGCAGAACAAACCTTATATACTTCAGGCGTCTGAGGCCTAGAATACGGAGTACGCGCCATGTTATATATCCCAGATTTTCCTCGAAATCTAGGGGTTAAAAAACCATTAGCAGAAGCAAGATTTTCATTGAAAGACTTTTGAATAAGAGACGTGGCTGGAGTTCTTGGCTTCACAAATGAACTATATTGAGCAGATAGATCTTCTCTGGCCATTCCATTTTGCATTCCTGTCACTGATGGGGATGCTCTCGTTGGCCTGCTACCCATGTATGCTTTAGCAAGCTCAGCAGGAGAAGCAACAGCATCTTCAAACACCTAAATACAAGAAGGATTTGCGTTTGGATTTTCACTATAAATGATTGCATTAGAGCAAAAGATGGCACTATCAATGAATTAGAATATCAGAGTTTTCCCTACTTTAGATCTCACATCAGGTGTCGAGATTGCTGCAGATGACACACGCCCTGCTCCATTATCAAAAGCAGGAAGAGTACTTAGCATTTCATGCCTACTATGAACAACCTTCTCATCTAAAGATTTGTGTTCTGAACCGCCCATCTGAGCTCCAGCTGAATCATCAGCAGTTCTTGACAGCAGCAGTGCAGTTAGATGATCTATCTCGGACCTAGTAAGGATTTTAAAATCAGATGATTATAGTCCATATAAATTATAAGAATGTTTCATCTACAATATACAGTTAAACACACAAAGGAACTACGCTTTCTCAAGGAAAGCTTCATTGGATTAATACTATAAGACCAGAACGCAAACAAATTGTATAATGCCCCATGTCAAAGTATGATTTTCAACTTATAAGATCCATCCTTGCTCACAGCATATATCGAGTTAGCATTTATACCTTTATTTGTAGTTGTAAATGATATGTTTGGTGTTGAACTAGTTCTTACAATATAGTTAACGATTGAATTTATTTTAAATGTACATTTTAGTTTATAATTAATTTCAAGTTTCTTWAATTACTTGCATTGATAAGTGCATTGATTGTGGGTAATTTTTTTGTCACTATCATGAGTGCTTGAATTAATATTGACTGTTTTTGAGCAGACTGCCAAGTAACTTCATAGTATCAGTTCTATTTTTTAGAATTCAGATTATTACACAACCAGAAAAAATAAAAAATAAAAAATGAAACCCATTCAATATTTCTAACACCTTTCCTTTTTTGTCCCTCGATATCTACTTGGGCTCGGTTTGGAGTTTATATCCATCCGATCACACTAACCCATGAAATATATCCTTTCATCCCAAAGCCTCTCTTCCTTGTAAAATTATTCATAAGAAAAATCTCTTCTTTTTTTTTCTTCTTTTTTTTTGTGCTAAAAGAGCCACAAGGGATAGGATGAGAACAACTTTTTCCTTTGATAGTAATTGAATTTGTCAGTGACATCTATTTGCAATTTCAGAAGAATTTAAAGTTTTCCTTCGACTGTGAGGTACAGCAGAAAAGAGGTAAGAGAAATGAAAGGCTGGCATAAATTGCTTCATTTTTTTTATTTACATTTWATCTTAAATTTGGTAAGAATACTATCACGGGCAGATATGTCGAACTTGCAAACCTCAATGACAATGTTGCATATGGCGGSGTTTCTTAAATTAGATTTTTGACACAATACTCACTTTTTGTTTTTTATTTTTTTACCAAACACTACTTTCAAAGGTTGTACATGAGTTGGAATTGGCACCAAACCTATCTTCACCAAACAGGGCCTTTTTTAATTTGTACTTAATAGTAGTTGATTTATGCACCTTCAATTAGATCTAAATCTTATTAAGATTTTTTTCGGAATGGTTTGTAAATCTTTGTTGTTGGTGGTGTTATTTTCAATTGGAAAAATTGAAATAAATAATCCCACCTTTCGGTGGTCTTCTGATAATAATCCCAAGTGAGATAAATTTTTGAATAATCCCAACTTTATACCCAATCTACTCAAAATGGTCCATTTTACCTTCAACTTGTTGGACAGGTTAATTTCACTTTTGTTTTTTTCTTTTACTTAATCTTCATTCTTTCAACAACCATACTACCACCATCAACCATTAAACCATAACTACCATCCATCACCACTGTTGTCATTAAGCATCCTCACCCATCACCACCGGAACWTCCAACTTTAACCCACGAAACCGCAATCGTCATCGACCCACTCACGAAATCGCACCCACCACCTTTATCTCAATTGTACCACCGACAAATTCGAAAACCAACCCATGAATTTAAATCGCAATCCAAACTTAATGGTTTCGGAGGTGAGTGGTTTGGGAGATGGGTTAGGATTTCGTGGTCATTGTGCGAGGGTCGTGGTGGCGATTTGTGAAGGTTGGAGGTAAMGATTTGTGATTAAGAAAGGTTATGGTGGTTGCGGTTTGTGATGGTCGTTGTGGTCATTTGTGATGTAATGGTGGTGGTGATTTTGTGATGTAATGATAACGATGGCGGCGATTCGGAGGCGCTCGGCGGGGGTGGGGGATTTGGCAGTTAGACGAGTGGTTGGGGAGGGGGGGTTTGGCGGTTTGGTGAGTGGTGAGGGTGGTGGTTTTAGTTGGAGTGGTTTTTGAGGGGATGGGGGTTGAGAATTTGAGATGGTGGTGGTGGTGGTTTTCGATGGGATAATGGCGAGAGGGAGGTAATGGTGGTTACTGGTGAGAGAATTAGGATTTTTTAATTTTAATTTTTCTTTTTTTTTTAAACTTCTAACCAATCAAAATGTGACACGTGGCAAAGGTAACCTATTTAACAGGTTATCAATTTAGCAAAACCGGTCATGACCCATTTTGAGCAAATTGGGTATAAAGTTAGGATTATTTAAAAATTTGTCTCACTTGGGATTATTATCAGAAGACCACCAAAAAGTGGAATTATTTATTTCAATTTTTCCTTTTCAATTCTATTTGTTCTAATTTTGTTATTAAATTCATTAARGTTATTTCAGTCTTTTAAGTTTTAAGAGGGGTAATATCCTACAATAGAAAGACATGCAAGTCAAAAAAAAAGAGGAAGTAAATCCTTAATTGTATTTATTTTAAACATTGAATATAGATCAACTGAATTTTGAATCATCATCTACTATTATCATTGAGCAAGAAAACAAATTGCGTATTTAATTAATTAAAAGTGTAAAWACTAGAAAGCTCAAATAGAAAAAGATGATACACCAATGCAATTGCAATAGTAATTATTKTTTGAAAAACATTGTACATTTCATTATTCTATGAACTTTTTTTCTTTGTATCCTTTTTTAATTTATGATTAGTTTTCATAGTTACGTYTTTGTCAAATGAGCWTTATTTGGAAAATGTATTGATTGTGTTTCAAATTTGAATTGACTGAATGTTAAATTTGGCAAGCTTATGCTTACATTTTATGGTTTGGTGTGTAACATAATAGAGATCAAATTACAGATGCTTATTGAGCAAAAAATTCAACTAAGACTTGCCTGGTAAAGGTTTTCTGCTTCAAATAACCCTCCAACTCTGCAACCCCACCATTTTCCGATACTCTTCTATTGTCACCTCTATTAACAACTGATTCCTTTGTTCCAGAGGGGGCAACCTAGTCAACACGAATTAGTGAGCCGGTGAACCAAAATATACAGGCTACATGTTAAGTAACAGGAATATGGCATTCAAGAAGAGACAGCAATAACAGACACATAGATTAACAAATATACCGTCAAACTAAAAGGTAGACAACATATTTATTTCTAACAATAATATAGCACACTTCCATATCAAGAAGCAATAAATTAACACAAGTATCAGTGTAATTGGTTTWTCTCAAATCCCCACTTCCACTTACCATAGTGAGAAAATTTGATACAATCTTTCTTTTCGCCGCAACTCCATCATCTAACAACTTTTAACGCATACCCACTAAAAATTTCATATTATATTCCAAAAAGAAGCATCCATCATATCTTAATTTCAGATGTTACTTCAAAACAATTATATACAAATTTTTTATACCCCCTCAGTCCCTAAATTTTTGCTACATTTACTTTTATCCAATTTTTTAAGAATTATATACGGCAGCATCAGTGTGTGGGTAAATTTGCTTTTTGCATGTGGATAGGGAAAAAAGCAAAGAGGAGTTGTGCGGACCATGTTAAGTGAATGAAAAATGTAACAATCTTTCGAAGGCAACCAAAAAAAGGAGAATGTAGCAATCTTTTAGGGACGGAGGGAATTTTAAGAACTTATTATTACAAACTAAATAGACCATCAGGCACTCATGATTGCTTTATATGCATGAGCTTCTCGAAAATGCCAACAAACTCATTCACACTCCAACCTGAAACAAGCAAATAATTCAAGAAAACATTGAAGTACTACAACTCAATAAGTACCAATAATTATTGTATGATTTCTACACACAATGACACATTACATAGTACACACGCATGTAGTTATATACCAATGCCCAAATATAATCGAAAACACCCACCTACCGACCTATGTTGCACGGGACGCCTCCGGTCGGCGTCCCCCGTCCCCGGTAAAAAACGGGTACCGGTACGGCTTGGGATGGCTAGGGACGACCCGCGCCGTTGACTGTGAGGGGACGCGTTGACATTTGGGACGTTTCGGACGCGAGTGAACTAATGCCGTCCCAGTGTATTTCGGCCAAAAATCATTAACAATTTCATATTTCCCTTACCTTTTGAGGTTTGTCGACCAACCATCAATCCCCAATTCATTTAAACTAAAAAGTATCAAGTTAGGTTTCAATTTTCAAATTCTCTCTTTGTTGTGGTCAAAATGCAGCGTGGTGGAGACAATACATCGGCAGCGGTACGGCGGGCAGTATGGCAACGACGGTACGACGGCGACGGCATATCTTCGTCCTTCTTCTCTCTTCTCTTCAGCCTCAAGGCTCCTTCGCTTTTCGCTTCTTAATATGCCAGAATTTTTTAACTTCTTTCTTTTTTTTTTCTAAGTATTTTGTTTTAATCAAATCTATGCGGCATTAATGTTTGATTTTTAATTTACATGGGATATATTTCTGAGTTAATGACTTCAAAAGGCTAATTTTATGTTTTTGTGAGGCTGACTTTTATTTCTTTGAATTTAAATATTTGAGATTTATTACATGTTATTGGGTTGTTGCAAATTTGTGACATCAAATTTCTATTTTTTTTTTCAAAATAGTTTATTTAAAGAAAAATAAAAATATTAAAAAAATGTCATCCCCAAAACCGTCCCCGTACCCAGAAATTTTTAAAATTGCCGTTTTCCGTCCCCGTACCCGTATATGTCCCCGTACTCGTCTCCGTGCAACTTAGCTACCGACAATAAATAGTGCTTTCTATTTCATTAGATTCCATTATGTGGACCATACATAAAACATTCTCCTTGATGCTAGTACGAACGTAATAGATCATATTACATATTTTTAACAGCATCTACATTTAACCCTCTAATTCTAAAAAAAGTAGGGCACTGGTCACGTGTATCAAACACTTAATTGATCCTCTATTCTACTGATTGGCTTTTAAAATCCACAGTTTGCCAAAGATGAGCCAAAAATAGCCTAAAACTCACCATAATTCACTTAACTCTTTTAACGGTTGGCATGGAAATATGGAATCAAGAGAATTATGTGACACTTATTTCAAGTATTTTTCTTCTCATTTTATCCAAGCATCTATAGTACACATCAACTATTTCGAATCCTTTTCACTTCATTTTATCCACATAAGCTATTTCAATTTCCTAGCCATCCTAGACCTCCACATCCTAAGCCACTCTTCACACTAAAAACAAATGAAATGTTCAAGCATTGTAGCCAAATCGTGTTCTCAAGAATCGCCACTCCAAGACCAACCTCCAAGTGAATTTTAACAGGGAAAAGTTGATTTTAATAATCTGTACTTTTGGTCGTCCGCTCATAATAATTCGTATTCGATTTCATCTCATAATAATCMCAACTTGTAGCCTCATCTTCTCATAATGATCTAATGTTAGAAATAACTTGTAAAAATAGGTAAAAATTGATTGTTAACACCACCTCTAAYCACGATCAACTACCACCACAATCACGATACCACCGCAATCACGATAAAACAGGTTAATTATCACTATTTATCTATTTTTACAAGTTATTTCTAACATGGGATCATTATGAGAAGATGGGGCTCTTATTTTTAAAAGGCACAAGGCGCACCAAGGCGCAATGCAAAGGCGCGCCTTTTGTAGGCGAGGCGCACCTAGCATATTAGATTTTTTTGTTATCATTGTGCTAAAATTTCTTAAATGCAAAAAAATTGATTGAAACTTTTTTTAAAAACCTTTGGTAGTCGTTGTAGACAGTTAATATTTATAAAACAATGGAAACACATCAAGTAATAACTCAGGTCTAAGCTACTTGCAAAAAAAACGCAAAGGCGCGCCTCACTTAAGACGTGCGCCTTAGAGCGCCTCTGTGAGCCCTTTTGTAGGTGGGGCGCGCCTCGCCTATAAAAAGTCCATTCTCCTAAGCTTGGAAGAGCCTTAAGCCTAGGCACGCCTSAGGCGCGCTTTTCAAAACTAAGATGGGGCTTCAAGTTGGGATTATTATGAGATTAAATCGAATATGGATTATTATAAGCGAACGACCAAAAGCACGGATTATTAAAATCAATTGTTCCTTTTTATAACACAGATTATATCTATTCTAGAGTTTTCAGCCCATCACACATCCACCTCGGCATAAAATCATAGAATCACCCCACAACCATCATTAGATCACTTTTTTTTAAAGACAACTTACCAAAAACACCTTCTTAAACATGGTCATCCATTCTTATAATTATATATTTCCTCCTGTCTATGTGTCGCTAGGAGTCTAGGACTAGTTTTAAGAAAGGAGAGATAATGAATTTTTTATTTCTTTAAAAAAAAAAGGAATCACATGATAGGAGAGAAAGAGAAAGAATGTTTTGAAGCAAGAACTTCGCAACTTCTAAAAGTAGAATTTTAAAAATGAAGTGTTAATTTTGTCATAAATTTCTTCTAAAACAATTCAAAGAACATATGAAATGATTGTGTGCCTATGTGGTCACATTWTAAATCACATTTAACAAATAATAGTCAATTTAAATAATTATGCTTTGACCATCAAAGGTTAAATGGGAGCTACACATTTTGAAACATAGGAAGCAACATAGTTGCTAAATATATTATATTCAACTTAACAGCATAACTATGATGTTGCTAAATATACTCAACTTAACAACATAACTACGATCACAAGAATATGAATTGAGATGAGTTTAAAAATCAAAAGGTTAATAAGTCTGTTGAATGTTTCAAGCCTTCAAATCTTAATCAACCATAAGGAATTCCACCAAAAAGTATTCTGTTAGGCTACTAGATAGGCTAAGATAAAAGAGTAACCATCTCCAAAATCTAATGAGGACCCATCCCACTCATCCTATTCAAGTAACAAGTTTACTCTTTCCTTATTCTCACTTCCAAACTATCAAACACTGCTTTTGCTCACCTTTAGTTTCTTGACAAAAAAACTTACACTTCATGCATTCCCATCATAATTCACCAACAAGCTTTAAAAAAAATTATAAAAAAAAAACAGCTTTAAAGGAATTGGAAAGGCTAACACTCTTCCAATGTATTAATGCAAAGAAATGTGATTTTAAATATTCAAGGTCTGAAAGACATGGTAAATATATATTGACAAGGCCAAAAAAAGCGATGCTTTCTATGAGAAGTAAAAACGATCTGCAACAAGCAGGAAAGATATGTTGTAGATGTAAGACTTACCACAGAAGTGACTTCTGGCTGCACATCCCCTGCCTCCATCACCTCATCTAAATACATAGTACAAATCACTTCAGAAATCCCTTAATTTGAATAAATCAAATTGTTCTAGTTAATCTAATTTCAGAGTCATTTCACTCTGGAATAGAAAAAATTATAGTCACATATTTCAATAAGTGTGAGCTTGCAGCATCACAAGAGTAGGTAACATTTATTAATGTATATAAAACTACCATTCACAGAGAGAAACTAAGACAATCTCATCACTCATCAACAGGAGCTACAAAAGGTCCAATAGTGAAACCATTACGAAAAAGCAAGTAAACTGATCAACAACAAATGGACAAGGCTTCGAAAAATCACCCCGAGGCCAGAGCCCAAACTAAAAAAAAATTAAAATAACATACTAAGTATACAAGAGGCAAATTGTCAACAAACAAATGTCTAAAAATTTGAACAAGACAGATGAGAATCATACTATAACTATATCCAACACAAAATTCTTAAACCCAGGCCCAGCTACAGACCCTCAAAATCCAACCACTCATTTTGAGACTCTACACACATTTTAATGTAAAGGTCCTTATAAAAACCATTTTACCATTAATCAAGAAACATTACTAAAAGAAAACATCTACCTTTCGCCTCCTGTTTTCTTTCTAAATTTTGGCATTCCACAAATCCTAAACACCTAAAAAAACACACAAGACATCAAAAATCACACTCCATGTAGCCAAAATTAAGTTCAAAACTGGAAACAAGAAAGAAAACACACACACACACACTATGAATGCCAACGAAACCCCCGTTCTAAGTTCCAAAATTAACTCATTCAACCTACTATCAACTTACCACTTCTAAATACCATCAACCCACTTTCCTTCTCTCTCCTACACACCACATGCTAACTCCCATTGAACTCGATGTTTGACATTCAGCATTTTCCAAAACACAGCCCCAATTCTTAACTTTTCAAACCGTAAATCAAACCAAAATAAAAGCATACATTAATTAGAAAACCCAAGCAGGATAATAACACACACATACCCAATTAAATCCCAATTCCCAAATAACCTCAAACAAATCACATGACGAAGCTCAGAAGCTAATTAAAACGATACTAAATCAGTTCCAAAAATTAAAAAATACTTAGCATAATCAATATATCATTCAAATACTTTGCATAACAATAATGCCCTATACTTGATTAAAAAAAGGCCCCTTTTCACTAAATCAACAACCCACACCCTAATTCCTCCGCAATAAACACATTCACAACAAAATGTAACAAAACCCTAATCCTAAAAATTACAAATAAAGGTCCCAAAAGTGATAATTTTCAATATGAGAAATATCAATTACTATTAATCAAATACTATTGAATAAATGGGAATACACCAGAGAAGAAGAGTTCTGTCTCTGGCTTGTCTGCTGTTGAGGAGGAGGGGATTCGTTTGCGAAAAACGAGAAAACAGCTTGTGGGCCCCAGCAGTGATGAGCTGGAAGCGATCCACAATCTCGAGAACCATCCATTGGAGCCACCCACCGCTGTTGAGCTTGTTGAGAAGGCGTAAAGGAGAAGGCCTGTCGTAAGCGTCGATTGACCTCTTCGTCGGCTCTTACAAACTGCGCCAGCCCGCGCTCTGCTCCGTCGTCGTCGCCATGAGATGAGAGAGGAGAGAGAGGAGCGTGATGTGTGTGTGCTGGAAATGCGAGAGAATGGGGGAGAGAGAAAGAAATAAAAATTGGTTTTATGAGAAGAACTGGGACTGATAGTAGGTGTTTGGGAATTTAATTTTGGATAGCGGATCTCTATCTAGGGACATGCAAGTGGAGCGGATCAATAGCAGACCCGCCCCATCCCCGTGGGATCGTGGAGATGATTTTTTTTTGCTATACTTCGCCCCGCTCTCGCATTTTTAAAATAATAATGAATTTTATTTTTTCGCTTATAATGAAAATCAATCATACATCATTCATCAATCAATCAACATCAATCAATAACTATATAGTAAGCAAAAAACTAGAAGTGGCCACATGGCCCTCCTGATTAAAATTTCCCTCCAAACTTATTTCCTTATTTATTTATTTTTGTAAAATTATTTATATAAATTAATTAATCTATTAGCTAATGAATAATAAATATTATCTTTACTAATTCCAGAAGATTCTTCTTATCAAAACAAATCTATTTATTTTAAGCAAATATGACAAGACATATCTTTTATAAATCATAATATATTACTCCGTGTACTATGCAAACTATTATTGCAATAAATTTATAAACACATATATAATCGTAAATCAATTTATACTAAAGATTGAATCTAATTCTAAAATCACTGTGATTATACTCCTTCTTATTAGATTGATATATGATGGAAATTTGAAGATTTTCACTACTAAGAAAGTACCGGAATTCCTTTAATATGAATTAGTCAAATGAGGAGTACAAAACTACCCTACATTCATATTATAATTATTGAACTTTTTTTCTTTTTTAATTTCTTTTTTTTTGTAAATTACTTATAACATATGAATTAAATTCAATCTAAAATAATGTCTTTATTAATTCTAAAAGTCTACTTACCATATAATAACATTTCATGTTTTAACAATATGCCTATGGTCTTATCATATATTGGAATTTATTGAATTTTGTCATTGGCTGTTTAAGTTACATGTCTTGTGCCTGTGGGGATTTCACTGTGCGGTTTTATGTGGGATTTGACAGGATGGCGAGAATACTGGTATGAGCAAAGCCATATTATACAACCCCCTAATTGCTATGATATCAACCTAGTATTACACATGTTTTCCATTGCTTTATTATTGTTTAAATATTATATCTATCTATTTAATTTAATTAAGATTTTTTATTTTTATTTTAAAATCATGCGTAAATAATAGGGGGGAAAAATCATGTCCACATAAGCTTAGGGGAGGTTTGATTTCTAGGTAAGGGGGATTGTACCTAATAATTTGCGGGTATGAGGTGGGTATGGAGACCCACCTGGGTCATGGGGCGGGGATAGTTCTATATATGTCTCCGTCGGGGCGGCGATGGGGATAAAAGAAATACCTGCCGCGGGAATGGGTACGGGGATGGGGATTCCATAAGTAGGTGGAGATGGGGATAGGAATTGCAATATCCGTCCCGCCCCGCCCCGTTTGCATACCTACGAAGGAGAATGACAAAAAAAATACTTAATTAACGGTTTAAAAATAAAGATTTTTAATCATAGTATCGGGTTTTAGTTTTATCCACGTGTAACAAAATTTTTTACATTTTTTTAAAAAACATTTTATTGTGAATAGCAATAGATAGTTCGACTCGAAATTTTCACGAGTCGAACCTCAACTATGTTCGGCTCAAAAGCTCACGAACAGGCTCAAAATGTTTTTGTTATCTTTTTATTTATTTAATTTAATAATCTCTCTAAAAAAAACTTAATAATCATAAAATCAGTAGTATATTACTAATAAGTCTCACAAAAAAAAAGGAAATTCTAAACTATACTCTTATATAATTGCGTTTTCTAAATAACGTTTCCAACGCATTTAGCGAGTGGAAAATTGATACTCTCTCGACTTTCCTAGGGTTCCAAACTTTGAAAAGTCGTGTTGAGGCCTTTATCCCTTCTTCAATCTGAAGTAAGGTTTTTCTTTCTTTCTGAGATTTTTGATTCGATTTTCTTCCTACGTTTTGTGATTTCTRTTGTCCCGGTTTCAAGTTATGGAGAATTTGGAGGAACGTTTGAAGAGTTTGGCCATGACGGAGGAGGAAGACGAGGTTGTGGTTTGCGAGGACGATGAGGAAGCAGAKATCATAAAGGAGCAATTAAATCTTTGCTTGGCTGGTAAGGTTGTAACCCAAAACTCCTTCAGTATTGAGTCTTTGCACAATACCCTAAAAGTTGCATGGAAGCTTGGCAGTGATATAATTGTGTGTGATTTTGGGAAAAATATTTTTATTTTCCAATTTTTTTCGGAGATGGATAAACATCGTGTTCTAGAGGGTGGTCCATGGTTCTTTAGAGGAGCTCCTTTGCTCCTAAAAACAATTGAGGATGGTACTCAGCCATCTAAAATYATTTTTTCGACAATTCGATTTTGGGTAAGGGCTTACGATGTTCCTTTGACGAAAAGAACTCTATCTATGGCTAAATCGTTGGCTTCAAGCATGGGAACCTTTGTGGATTTTGATGCCTCGGACCCTACGGGATGGAGTAAATTTATGCGGTTTAGAGTAGACTTAGAAATAAGCAAACCATTAAAGAGATGGACCAAGATTGCCACACCTAATGGAAACAAACTGATCAAGTTCACCTACGAGCGATTAAAGGAGTTCTGCCATGTATGCGGCTGCCTCAGACATTCCTTGCATCAACGTTCGAAGTAAAATGCCACTACATATTTTAAAATTAGAGTGGCACATTCTACTCATGTTATTCCCCTACGCATCCCAAGTCCCGAGCCAGAACAGGCCCCCCATTTTTGGAACAAACTATACAATATGATCACATGAGGAAATAATATACAGAGAAAATTGGTTATCCTTTGACTACTAATGCTACAAGGATCTCCTTCGATATGGTCCACGCAAACACAGTATATTGAAGACGTCCAATGCGCTAACACACATCTTTACGAACTACGTCCCGCTTTTTTTATCAAATCTCGTATCAGAGGAGCAAATAGATTTCCACGGGTGGCGAGGAAAGAGAGTCCAAAAACGTAGCAATTGCAGCTAAAACACCGCTTGTCCTCACATCTTAAGAAATGAACCCATTGAGGGAAAGTAAATTATAGTTGCTTGTATAAAAATCTCAGACGCGCGAAAGGGTGGTGAAGTACTTCGTTTCATATGAATAAAATGATCCCGTATGCCTGTTTTGCCAATCTCATCAACTGATCTTATTATTTAAAAATAGCTAGATTCGAAACCCGAATAACACCCATTAGTTATTTTGCTTTAGTGGAAGAGAGCAACACTCATGCGTTACCACTTCCCAGAAGCCCAAGCCGATTTTTAGGTTGTTATATGAAGGGGATTTCTCTTACTATCTTTCTTTAGTTCCCACAAAGAAATATTTCGACAAAGTCTCAATACATTTAGGATGGATTTGGGCCAGAACACGAAAGCACTGCATAACCAATAGTTTTGAATCAATTTAATTTGGCAGAGGCTCTGACAAAACTTAACGAAAGGATGCAAACACACGCTTTCCACCATTTCAACTATTTCAGTTTCTGTATCAGTATAACCTCCTCGCTGAAAGTTTGAAAGATAAATCTATTTTGACGCTCCAACATACGTTGGCAACTAAACACAGATACACTACCCCAGAGTATCGCATGATAGTGAAACATCAACACAAATCAGTCTTCTATCAGAGACAACTTCGACTCACAAGGAATGTCATGCCTTTTTGTACATAACAACATTTTCTGGGCTGATAAGAGGAGCAGCTCAGTTGAAGATCTATCTCCTCAAACTTAATTTGCTATTCTAGCATCGACCACTAGTCTATAGGTAAGAAAGCATATGCTTCCAACAACACAATCCCCCTATACCTTCATTCGCTCCATATAGCAAGATAAAGCAACAGCTATCAATCCGCAAAGAAACGCGTAAATCGAGTGGAGAGAGCTATGCGGAAGTCCTCTCTCTATTCACTATCCTCCTGGTCAAAGCCATGGACTCCTTCTTTGCTTTTAAGCAATATGAGAAACACATTACAAGCAGAGTATCCGACATGACCTCCGCACATAAAATGAACTTAGAAAGCAGCAAGACTGTTCATCAAGATTACCGTTGATACGAAGACACGTTGCCTGGAGGTTGGCATTTGGCAGTTTCCAATGTATAAACTCATTACAGCCGAACATCTATAAGGATAAGTGATTGCAACCGATCTTTAAAAATAGGTCATAAATACACGTCTGAAATAGAATAGAAACATAGAAGTAGATCCATTTGTTGGCATTAGTCACATTTGACGTTCACTATAACCAAATCGATACCACATAACAATCCGGGATAACATTCACTCCAAAGCTTATTGGCGCTCATGGCATCCAAAACAATTCTCCACTGCACAGCGATATAATAAGCCTTACTCTCTCTATGTCCACATTTAGCCCTAAGAAAAAGCCTCTCTTATAATGCAGTGATCGCTTACTTCCGACAAATAATCTCATTCGAACAATGTTGCATTCATCTGCCAAATATAACCAAATAGCCAACAGAGAGATTATTAATTAGAATATTATCCTGTGGATTAAATGACCAGGGAGAAACCACTTTGCGACTCAGCAAAAAAATTCTAAGAATGAGACTGCTTTTCTAAGTCATAAATTATGAAAGGGTTATCATTACTATGCTACTTTACCGTTGAGATTTAACTAATGGACGTTGGATATGGTACAGAGTTTGCAAGTATATAATAACTAGAAATATTGGTTCTATTAATTTTGAAAACTTTTATAAATATGTCCTGGCAAGTATAGAGCCCACAATCGTTGTCTTTTTTGGGAATTTAAAACAATGTAGCGAGATCTAATGAAGTGACGAAATCATATATGGGAGATCAATCAACCATGAATTGCTGAATAAGATTATCCTTTAAAGCAATATATAATATAATTTGTGCTATTGTAGCCGAATATCGATGTCCAAAATTTCTGATTACAAAAAAGATCCACATCATACATTTTTGTTGATTCCGAGCCATAAGCTTTTTATAGATAGCGAATGATGACAAAATTTATGAAAGAGTAGGAGGTAGATGAAGAGTCCCGCCACTTTGTACAGTATAAGGGGCTTGGACATCAAATATTATCTCCTCCGAAGAATGTATGGACTTATTGATAACCGCTCAATTTCAATTGATGAAGCCCTTTAAAAATGTCTTCAAAATATTGAACAAGCACTTCCGAATGTGGTCTCATCGTCAAAAGAATTCCCAGCCTCATCCTGTATGCGAGTGTTATTATTACGAACCATCTTTTGCTTCGCTTTCCTTGAAAAATTCGTATTTTTATCACCCCCTTTAGCCAATCTTGTCTATCTTTGGCGCCAAAAAAATTATTCACACTCCTCCAATTCATCACTCGAGCGTCAATGGCTTTCATTGATGATTATATCATTTGTTTGCGGCTGAGCCATTAGGGAATGCATTTGTTGAGTACACGACTTAACTCCTATTGAAAGTCCCCAACTTCCCTGACTCCAGATGATAATTGGGGAGTAGTCCTGGACAGATTTGTAGCAACGTTTCCACTTTAATTCAAGCACTCTCAACCACCTCCATACACAAGCTACTCTCAACCACACTCTCTTCAAAGTGAAACAACTTACGCTTTTTCCTTGCCTTCGGACGCATCAATTAACTTTATTTCCAACAATAAGGGAATGTGATCGTCTCCTTTTAGCAAGGTTGATTAATATAAGTTGCTCCATAAATACACGCCACATTGCATTGGCTATAAAGCGATTGAGCCCTCTCTTGGACATTCGCTTCGCCACTTGGTTGTTGACCAAGAAAAAGGAGGTCCAACAAAATTTAAATCTCCAACCCACAATTATCAGCAACATCACGAAAATTCTCTGCCAAGCCAAAATCAAAAGGAGCAACCACTATTGTCCATAGGACACAACATAATTCCAATCACTTCCAAACCATGGTGTAGACACCTAAATGTTCTCCCCAAATGAGTAATCAGTGATGAACATACGCGTCTCGCGATTGTTTCGACTTAGAAATATGCTTTGAACTCACAAAAGTTGGAAATACGTGAGGTCATACTCGGAACTATTGAGCAAGGACAAATAAAAGGGGCAAAAAATATTTCTTTTATTTATTTTATTATTTTCTATTTTTAGGATTTTAAAAAATAATTTATATTGGTGATCTCCATAATTTCCACTTTTCATCACATCTTTCACATTTTCTGAGCTACCAGTATTTTTAAGATTATTTTTCTGATTTCTATATTTTTTCATTGATTTTTAGAAGTTTTTTATATGCAGAAAATACAAAAAAAATACAAAATACACAAAAATACCCGGAAATACGTGAACTTCTAGAACACTCTAGAGACTCTCGCTGTTGGAGAGCAAGAGTCGTAGGTGCGTCGAATCAAGGAAATCACGGAATAAATCGGAGGAAATAAAAAATACGGGAGAATAATCGAGCGATATACGCAGGCTGCGTATGATACGCAAAGTCTGCGTATATACGCAGGTCTCCTGCGTATATACGCAGGGTTTTCCCTCCATTTCCCTCCTCGCGCCACTATAAATACGTGCCTTGTTCATTCCGAAAGACACATCGATTCAATTCTCTCCGTCCCTAACTTGCGTATTCCTTTCTCTCACGCTTCTCATACACTCTCATTCATTACATTCTTATTTTGAACAAGATTCTAACATCGATCTGTTCGATTTCAACAAGCGAAATCAAGGTATAACCTGAGATTACTCACCTAAAACTTCTTTTTTGACTTCTTCTATAATCCTTTGTCACTTTTAATTTGACTAATTATTATTATGGAGTTTCAATTCAATTAACACAATGTAAAACTGACTCTTGGAATCATCTCATGTAAATATGTAGGATTGTCATTATCGTTTTCAAAATTCGTCATCATCATCAATTGTCACAATTTGTCATTATGCATATCGTATTGTCAACGCTAACATGTTTCTTGTCTTGATTAGCAATTCGATCAAAGTACGTCTCTTTTTAGTTTTTACTTTAACGATTGTGTATTTGCAGAGACAAGGTGAGAAGGATATACATATACATATTATGCTATACTAACCCTTGTTTCATGTTTTGTTGTACATATTCTATCACATTGTATATATTCTTAAACAAGACCGGAAATTATGCGTACCACATTAAAGTCAGATATCAGATGAGACCGACGCGGTTTTAGGGCACCTTATTAGTATTGACTAATAATCAAGTGATCGCCTTATCATGGTAGAAGTGCTATTGTGTTGACATAATAGCAACCACCTCTAAATATTGGATAGTGGCTTTCAAGATCAAATCGATAAGTTTTCTGAATTCAATTGTTATGACTTATGGAACTACAATGAGACCAGAGTAGAGGCGTACATGCGGGCGGATTGGGTTACTGTATCAATCTGTACCATGTCCCCGAACCTACACTTGGCTTGAGACCTATTGTGGGGCCACTAGTTTAGGCACCAATGTTTTTCGGGCGTCGTGAATAACCTAATATAGGCCACGGGTGGCGTCCCCTTGACTCGACAACACAACCCCAACGCATTCACATGCGATTCCATGGCTCATTCCATGACACTGAAGCTGATGAGTCACGCCCCCTAAGGCGGCGGCGACGCCCTACACTGTTATCGTTTCCAACCCCGAGCTGCCTGAGAAATGACAAGTTTTAATCTTATTTTCTTCTTTCGGATGCGCATAACACCAGTGAAATGCCATTGTACTCCGTCCATTCTAATAACATCAAAGCATAATGAATTTAAAGCACATGGACAAAAAGAGATGCTCCACTCATCACGCCAAAGAAGCCCCAAACCACCACTTCTATGTCTACCTTCACTAACACATACCTACATAAACATTCAGCCCTCAACACATCGCAAAATATTTTGCAAATGCCTCAATTTCAATGCCCATGTAGTTGAGTTCTCGTTGTAGAAAATTAGTTGGGGATTTTTTCTAGTTGCACCACCTCCGTGATGCTTTGATTGCTTTGGGTTCCCCCTCGACAATTCCATGAAAGGATTCTCATTGGAAGGCAAGGGCATTGTGGTTGCCCGCACCATCAATAAGCATGTTAGTCAGAGAAGTATATAATAAGCTCTTGTGGAATGTGTATTCTTGGCAAGAGGCATGTAGCATTGCTGCCCCAACTCTTATCAAAAATCCATCACTGTATTCACGTTTGTCGTCCCGTCTTGGCTTTGCTCCATGCGGCCCCCATTTAGAGAAAGTTCACACCTTCGTCCCCAGTACCTCTTTAGTTTCCCCACTACTATCCGCAACTTGTCTGTGCCACCATATCAGTCGAGGTCACCTGCTGAGAATTGTTATCAAAAATTTAACTTGCATCTTGCTTTCGGAATTAGCTTCATTTAAGATTGATAGAAGCGTCCTGTTAGATTCGTGTATTGACAAAGTCTTTTTCGCATCCGACCCTGCTAATGCATTGGAATCTCCCTCAGTAGTAAGATGGATTGGATGCTGCTATTGAGCCAATCCTTCATAGAGGTAGATTCGCCCGTCTAATGGAGTACGTGGA
>SNQN01000852.1:42816-83059 GCA_008642245.1 Bassia scoparia | reverse complement strand
ATTCAAAATTCCAAAGCAAAACTAATAATGTAGAGCCTATCGCAGCCAAATTTCTGATAAAAAAAGAGCACACATACCGTCCGAGTCTAGGCTTTAGTAGGGTGCATTGAGAGAGAGAGAGAGAGCCCTGCCACTTGTCACAGTATAGGGCTTGGACATCCAAATATATCTCCTCCGAAAGAATAGTTGGACTTATTGATAACCGCTCAATTTCAATTGATGAAGCCCTTTAAAAATGTCTTCAAAATATTGAACAAGCACTTCCGAAATGTGGTCTCATCGTCAAAAGAATTCCCAGCCTCATCCTGTATGCGAGTGTTATTATTACGAACCATCCTTTGCTTCGCTTCCTTGAAAAATTCGTATTTTTATCACCCCCTTTAGCCAATCTTGTCTACTTCTTTGGCGCAAAAAAATTATTCACACTCCTCCAATTCATCCACTCGAGCGTCAATGGCTTTCATTGATTGATTATATCATTTGTTTGCGGCTGAGCCATTAGGGAATGCATTTGTTGAGTACACGACCTTAACTCTATTGAAAGTCCCCAACTTCCCGTGACTCCAGATTGATAATTGCGGAGGTCCTGGACAGATTTGTAGCAACGTTTCCACTTTAATTCAAGCACTCTCAACCACCTCCATACACAAGTCATCTCTCAACCACATCTCCTTCAAAGTGAAACAACTTACGCTTTTCCTCTGCCTTCGGAGCCGCATCAATTAACTTTATTTCCAACATAAGGGAATGTGATCCTCTCCTTTTAGCAAGGTTATTAATATAAGTTGCTCCATAAATACACGCCACATTGCATTGGCTATAAAGCGATTGAGCCCTCTCTTGGACATTCGCTTCGCACCTTGGTTGTTGACCAAGAAAAAGATGTCCAACAAAAATTTAAATCTCCCAACCACAATTATCAGCAACATCACAAAATTCTCTGCCAAGCCAAAATCAAAAGGAGCACACCCTATGTCCATGACACAACATCAAATTCCAATCACCTTCAAACCCATGGTGTAGACACCTAAATTGTCTCCCAAATGAGTAATCAGTGATGAGAACATACCGCGTCTCGCGATTGTTTCGACTTAGAAAATATGCTTTGAACTCACAAAAGTTGGAAATACGTGAGTCATACTCGGAACTATTGAGCAAAGGACAAATAAAAGGGGCAAAAAATATTTCTTTTATTTATTTTATTATTTTCTATTTTTAGGATTTTAAAAAATAATTTATATTGTGATCTCCATAATCCACTTTTCATCACACTCTTCACTTTTTCTGAGCTCACCAGTATTTTTAGATTATTTTTCTGATTTCTATATTTTTTCTATGATTTTTAGAAGTTTTTATATGCAGAAAATACAAAAAAAATACAAAATACACAAAAATACCCGGAAATACGTGGAACCTTTCTAGAACACTCTAGAAGCTCCTGCTTGGAGAGCAAGGATGTCGTAGGTGCGTCGATCAAGGCAAATCACGGAATAAAATCGGAGGAAATAAAAAATACGCGGAGAATAATCGAGCGTATATACGCAGCTGCGTATATACGCAAAGTCTGCGATATACGCAGGTCTCCTGCGTATATACGCAGGGTTTTCCCTCCTTTTCCCTCCTCGCGCCTATAAATACGTGCCTTGTTCATTCCGAACAACATCGATTCAATCTCCCGCCCTAACTTGCGTATCTAATGGTGCTGATATTGGTTCGATTAATTAGACTCGCATTGTTTTAATTCCCAAAAAGAAGATTTGTGAGTCTCTTGCCGATTATAGACCAATAAGTTTATGTAATGTACTATACAAGTTAGTATCCAAAGTACTTACTAATAGACTGAAAAGAGTCCTTCTTGAATTGATTCATGAGTCGCAAAGTGGTTTCATCCCTGGTCATTTAATCACAGATAATATTCTTGTGGCGTATGAATGCTTTCATTATTTGCGGAAGAAACGAACTGGCAAAGAGGGCTTTCTAGGGCTAAAACTGGACATGAGTAAGGCTTATGATCGTGTGGAGTGGAGATTTTTGGATGCCATGAGGCGTAAGTTGGGGCTGCCCGATTGTTATGTGGTCTTTGGTTATGAACTATGTGCAATCTACTTCTTTTTCTATCTTGGTGAATGGTCAACCTTCTAGGAGGTTTCGGCCTACCAGGGGGCTTCGTCAAGGTGATCTGTTGTCTCTGTTTCTATTCATTTTATGTGCGGAAGGTATGTCGGCTCTCTTAAGGGATGCTAAAGCAAAGAAGGAGGTCCATGGGTTGAAGATTGGTAAGAGGGTGACTCCTGTTTCTCACCTTTTCTTTGCGGATGATAGCTTTGCTTTTCTGAGAGCGAATGAAGGTGAAGTGGATAGTGTGTTGGAGATTCTTTCTACCTATGAAGTTGCGTTAGGAYAGAAACTGAATTTGGAGAAATCTGAGGTGTCGTTTAGCCAAAATGTGGATGTACAAAAGCATGAAATCCTTTAGTCGAAGTTGTCTTTTAAGACTATTGAACGACATGAGATATTTGGGKTTGCCAACGTATGTTGGAAGCTCAAAAAAGATTATCTTTCAAACTATTCAGGAGAGGGTTCTGAAGAAGCTGAAAGGGTGGAAAGCAGGTTGTCTTTCGTAAGTTGGTCGGGAAATTTTGATCAAAACTATTGTTATGCAGTGCTTTGCGTTGCCCAAATCCATCCTAAATGATATTGAGACTTTGTCGAAATTTCTTTTGGAAACTAAAGAAAGATGAGAAGAGAATGGCTTGGGTGGGATGGKAGCGTATGTGTGCTCCTAAGAAAATTGGTGGATTGGGGTTTCGGAATCTAGCTATTTTTAATAAAGCGATGTTGGCAAAACAGGCTCGGCGTGTATTGACGAATCCAAACTCCTTTGCGGCTAAGATTTTAAAGCAAAAATACTTTTCGTATGGGTCGTTCTTAGATGTAAGGGTTAGCTCAATTGCGAGTTTCACGTGGAAATCTATTTGCTCTGTAAGAGATTTGATAAAAAAAAAAGGGGTTCGAAAGGTGGTTAGCAATGGCGTCACGGTGGACATATGGAGGGATCCTTGGGTTGAAAGGATACCAAATTTCCGTATTATTTCACGAGACAAGGAAGTGGAAGGGGGGCCTGTTCTGGCTCGGGACTTGATGGTAGGGAATGAGTGGAATGTGCCACTCATTAATATGTTATATACAAAGTGAGAGGCTAAAGCTATATGCGCTGAAATTTTGCCGATGTATGAATGTGATKATGCATGGTCGTTGGTCCATTCTAGAAYTGGGGAATRCACCATTAGGAGTGGATATTTTCTGGAGCTTCGTGGCAGCTCAGTAGGGGCAGCGTCCTCGTCTAGTATGGTTGTGAAACCTTGATGAGGATTCATTGGCTATTCTGGAAAATTATCCTATTGATCTAGAAATTAACAATAAATATCAGGATAATTATTTTCGAGTGGTGACATATCTTGAAGGAAATCACGTGCAAAAGGGGAGATCAGCTCGACTTTGGAATGAAATTRGAAGGATGAAGAAATTTGGAAATATCTGGTTGTTATGATTAATTAGATTTATTTTATTTTATTTTATTTAGTCCGAATTAGTTTAGATTAGATTAGTTTGTTAGGATATTTGTTAGTTAGAATATTAGTTTGTTAGGATATTTGTTAATAAATATCACGATTTCGATTAGGTTAGTTTTAACTAGATATTATTAGGATATTTAGATATAATTAGTTAGGTAATTTCTGGTAAGATGTTATATCTTCCAAAATATCTTAGTTAGTTTTAGATATTATTGTGATTATAAAATAGGTTCGAATTCTTTAATGAAAATCCAGTTTATTCTTCGTCAAATTATTTCTCTCTTTATTCAAGAAACCCTTGTGAATTATGTGAATTAGTTCTATGAGTTCGCTGATTAACTACATTGGTGCTTGGTGCTCTTTGTGAGTTAAGATCCTTTAGATCTGTGAATTATTTCTTGGGTTTGAAGTTATTTATAGTTCTTTACCATTCTCATTCTTTGGAAATATCCTTGTTCTATTGTGAGAGTTGGATTTGTGAAGTGAGACACCAAAAATGTCTCCCCAAATAAGGTAAGATGATTTTACATATAATCGATCGTCAATTGGTCCGAATTTCTTAAAAGGCCTGAGATTGCTCAATAAACCTTAAACCATTCCCCTTAAACCAAGCCTAAAATAATAATTATATAAATAATAATATGATATTACTAATATAATTCTAAAGCCCCTAAAACTAAACCCAAATCCCATGCAATCATTCCACGTAAACACCAAACACATGCAAAGCCCATTCTCGAAGCTTCTTGCCGCAGCAATTCCCTTCCCTTCTTTACCCTAACTTTGCTATAAAAACACCCTTCCTCTAACCTCACGGACGGCAGCATACAACATCAAGAAACCCACAAAAAACCCTCAAACTGCCACAAGTCCGACAAAACGCAACAAAGAGCCCTCGAAACACACAGCCGAAACACCCCTCTAAAATGCTGTAAATAACAGCAGGCACGCATAACCAAACAGCCACCAAATGCACTTAAAACTGCGCGCTTCAACCCTAGCATAGCCACGTTTGGCCCTTCACCCTCTCCAATTCCCCTCTAACGAGCTCCACATACAAACAGCAACGACACCCCAAACGCAACAACGACAACATCTCAAAACAGCCCCGTTTCAGCAGCGAAACACCCTTCAAATAGCCCCGCTTCAACCCCCAGGCATAGCCACGTTGCCCTTCTAAGCCCTAAAAACATGTCCTAAATAGCCATATATCGACCCTCAACTGCTCAAAGCAGCAAACAGCCAAAAAACCACCCCAAAACAGTCTCGAAACAAGCAATCGAAGGCCTTGTGAACCCGTTATGACCGCGACGATTCTATATAATTTATGAGACTCTAATTTGTAAATTCATTTAATCTATCCTAATCATTATTTAGATGTTGTGTGTTGTTTGATCAGTGATTAATTGTGTGCGGTTTCGTACTCCGTTTTGGCATTCGGTGGGTTTCGGTTTCGTGTTATGCGTTCACGCATACTCATGCGTAATGTTTCTTTTTTTTCTTTTGATTATTATTATATTATTATTATATATGTTATTATTATATCAATACTAATTTTACTTTGTTTTTCTTTGAATAAATAGTTAATTGTAGAACATTTTTATTCTAACTTTTGTTTCTATTGCTTTTCTAGCAAGCGATCTAAGGTAAAATATTTTATATTCTATTCTCTATCCGTGATATATTCTCAATCACCTTTTATAATTCTTTAAATAAGACCGGAATTATTTGTATCACATTAAAGTCAGTAATTATGGATGATCGGTTTTTAGGCACCGTATTAATATTGATTACATCAATGGTCACAATATTTAGGCTAGTAGTCATTTTTGTATAATAAGAACTCACTTTTTAGTAGTAACTCTAGGATTAGAACGCGAATAGGCTTGAAATTGCTAAGTTGCGTGCATCCAATAATCGTGTTTGAATGAATTACAATGAGACCGAGTAGAGCGTCTACATGCGGGCGGATTGGGTCAAAGATTCGATCCGTACCAATCCCCGAACCCACGAACTGGTTACTGGATCGGACCGTGGGCCATTGTTTTGGTACCAACGTTCGGGCGTCCGTGATTAACCTTAATAGGCACGGTGGCGATCCCTTACTCGACAACACTCCCCACGCACTCTCGTGTGGTTCTGTGGCTCAAGCCCACAACACACACATCAATGTAGCCCAAGCCCGCGGGGGTGCCCACGGTCTACAGTGAGCAACTGCTTATAAATCCACATCAAACCGTAGGAAAGAGATGTGGGCAGCGCAAATTCCACCCAAAATTTGTATTTCGGTGGATGCTTTTACATGGGGGTCTTCCGGTCCTTGTTAAGCTGGAGTCGAGGGGTATGGTGGTGGAAGTGCAATGTCCTATGTGCGAGGAAGAAAGTGAGATAGTCGAGCACGCAATTTTCCTATGCAAGGAGGCACAACTGGTATGGAAATTTTCACCTCTAAGGTTGGATATAGGAGAGTTGGATGGGGTTAGTTTATGGGATTAGATTTTTGGGTTGTGGTCACACATAAAAGGTGCTGAGTGGTGGTCGYTGTTCTGGAATTTTTYGTGGCAGTTTTGGCTACATCGGAATGCGTGGCACTTCTATGGCAAATGCGTTCCTACTGAATGGTTTTAGCTAAAGCACAAGGAATAATTGGGGAGTATATTAAAGCCAATGATTTAGAGCAACCGCGTATTAAGGGGACTAACRTTGAGATAGTTTTGTGGTCAGCTCCCCCCAATGGTTTGTATAAGTTAAACTTGGATGCAGTTGTGCGGCAGGATGAGATGATTGGAATGAGTGGTCTGGTGCGTGATGATGAAGGTGTTGTTATTATGGCTACTTGTTTGAAGCTGCCAGGGGATTTTGATGTTGAGATGGCGGAGGCGTTGGCTCTTCGTCAGGTGTTGAGAATTGCATTGGAAAGTGGATTGCGTACTCTTGTAGTGGAAGTGGATTGCAAGTCTTTATATGCTAAGTTGTGCAAGCATTTTATGTCTAATTCTGCTATTGGTTTTATTTTTGAAGGATATACATAATTTAACTTCTTCTTGTAATTTTCATGCGTATTCTTTTGTAAAGAGGGGGGGGGGGGGTAATAAGGTAGCTCACAAACTAGCCAAATTGAGTTATACCTTTGATGGCTTAAGGGTGTGGATTGAAGAGGCTCCTCCGAAAGTCGTTTCTTTAGTTGTTTTAGACATTTCGTAATTAAATTTTTCGTTTTCCCGTAAAAAATAAATAAATTGTGTTTTCTAAGCTGTACCTAAGCCTTTGAGAATTTCTAAGCTATACCCATGAGTTGCCAATCATTAAGCAATTATACCCTCCTCTAGTAAAAAACCCTAACATTAGTTAATTTTCTTTAAAAAAAATTTAAAACCCAAAAAATAAAAAATAAAATCCCAAATCTCTCCCTCCTCCCTCACAACCATACTAGCGCCACCACTAACACTACCCCTAATCCCGTCCAACAAAACCTCACTCAGCACCACCACCAACCTCACCCAATGCCACCACAACCCCAACACGAACTCAATAACCCCAAGCCTAACCACTGCAAACACGAACTCAACCACTACTGACTATTAACCCAACCACGCACAACATGAACTTAGCCACCCCTAGCCTAACCACCGCATAAACCAAGTCAAACCCAAACTCTTATGAACTTAGAAACCGCGAACCATTACCGCCCTCAACCACCTTGTTGCACCACCCTTCGCAACTCATCCTACCAAAAAAACCCCAAACTTCAACAAACCCTAAGGAATATTCGGTTGCAATTCAATCCAACAACAAAACTCACAACAATTACATAATTCGAACCAAATTGTCAAATCAATACACGGAATGAAGATTTTGTTGGGTAGTGGGGCTCGAATGAGAAAGAAGTGGAAGGAGAGGTGAGGGTGAGTGTTCGATCGGAGGAGTGAGTGGGGTGGGTCAGTGGAGGGGTTCGTTGGGTGAGTGGGGGTGTATTAGGGTGCGTTGGGTGGGCTGGAGTGTGTTTGGTCTTGGGTAAGGTTAGTGGTGGYGATGGGGTGGTTGTGCGGCGGCCATTATGAGTGGGTGGTTGTGAAAGAATGGAGTTTTTTTTAATTTATATTTAATAATAAGTAATTATTAATTAATAAAAAATAATCAATAGTAAGTTTTTCGTGTTCTCTCCCTCTTTCTCTAAGTTTGGTGAGACGCCATGGCAAGAACTCGAAAAGATGTGAAGAAGACTCAATCGCCCGGTGGCAAATTTGATTGCAAAACACTCAAAAGGCTCTGCTGGGCTTGTGGATTTTCAGGTTACTTCCAAACTACTTCAATCAACACTCAAAGCACTGGAAATTCCATACCCAAATTATTTGGGTTATGAAGATGGTGAGGTTTTTCATGCTGAGACTGTTGTTCTTTCTCCACGATTGTTGTTGTAGGAATTGAAGGATCGATCTACTACTATTGCACAAGTAAATCAAAGGTTTAATTTGATGTCTGGTGATCATTCTGAAATAGAGGTCCCTATTTCTCCAAGTAAATCTCCTGCTTCTCCCATCATAATTGACTTGGTAGATGTTCAAGATGAAATTGATTGCTGGCAGTCTACTATTGTATGATATGTGATCGGAGCTAATCCTCCACTTAAAGTTGTTGATGGATTTGTGCGCCGTATTTGGAAATCTATGGGAATTGATAAGATTGCGTCTCTTGATCGTGGACTTTTTCTGGTGCGATTTACTTCAATTGTCGATTGTCTTAAGGTTCTTAATGGGGTCATGTATTTTTTGATTCGAAATCATTTATTGTGAAACAATGGACACCTGATATGGAGTTGAAGAAGGATAATATGAAGATTGTGCCAATTTAGGTTAGGTTTCCTCATTTAGACTTGAAGTATTGGGGGGCTAATTGTTAATTTAAGCTTGCAAGCATGATTGGTTCACCTGTTAAGGTTGACCACATTACCTAGAAGAAGTAGAGACTGCAATATGCGAGAGTTATTATTGAGGTTCAGCTCAGTTAGAACTTTCCTACTGAGATTGAGTTTATCAATGAGAAAGAGGCTTTGGTGGTTTAGGTAGTTGGATATGTATGGAAGCCTGTCCAGTGTAAAAAATGTAAGGGAGTTAGGCATTGTAGGCATGTGCCCTTATCGGGCCTACGTCCTACGTTGATTTCGTTCGTGGGCTTGAGCCATGGATCCCACACGTGAGTGCGTTGGGATAGTGTTGTCGAGTGGGGAATCGCCACCGTGCCTATCTAGGTTAATCATGGACGCTCGAAACATTGGTGCCAAGTCAATGGCCCCACTATAAGATTTAGTAACCTGTTCGTGGGTTCGGGGACATGTTACGGAAAGAATTATTGACCCAATCCGTCCGCATGTAGCGGCCTCTACTCGTYCTCATTGTAATTCCATTCGACCAAATTCATTGAAAAYACAACAACAACTTAGCAATTTTATCCTTGGGAATTGTTCTAGCCTTAGAAATCTATTAGAAGAGTGAGTTTCTATCATGCACATATCACTACCTAGCCTAATTATTGTGACCACTTCAAATTAATCAAATTAATAAGGTGCTTAAAGTTCGTTTGTCCATGATTAATCTAAATTTAATGTGATTCGACAATTTCCGGTCTTGTTTAAGCAATCAAAATGTGTCTCATGCATAAACAATAATACATATGCGATGATGATCAATATGCAACAATAGAAAACTCAAATATATGAATCAAACTTACCTTGTATCGCTATCAACACAAAAGAAAACAAAGGTTAGTGTATCAAAGCTTTGCTTCCAATTGAATCGCTTATCACAATAAAGGAGATCGTTAGCATTGACAATTACGATTAAAACAATTGCGATAAGGCGAAAGCGATTTAAAAAGAATGATCGAATTTACATGATTGAAATTCAATATAAAAAGTATTATATTAACCAAAATTAATTTTAAAAAGTAACGAGAAAGTTTGATTAAATAGCCTCAGATTTGTACCTAGATTCGCAAAGAAAGGACTCGGAAAGTTTCGACGGATTCGAGAAACTTGGATGTTGTGAGTGATTTKTGTTTTTTGTGAGTGCTTTGTGTGTGAGAGAGATTTCAGAGAGTTTTGGATCGCCTCGAGCATAAGAGAATTCGTTGATTGAACATTGATTTTTCGTTGATGTTCGATTAAGCACCGATGTATTTATAGGCGTATGGGAAAAGATAGGAAAAATACGAAATCAAGTATTCGGTCCTCAAATCGTATATACGGTCATCACAACCGTATATACAGTCACTTGGACCGTATATACGGTTGTAGTTGACGTGGATTGCCACGTCAACGATCCGTGCAGTGCTTAATTTTTGTTTTATTTATCTTTTTGTTCGGGAATTAATATTCGTATTTTTGCATCTAATTGCCATTTGAATTAACCTTTATACACTTTGATTACATAAACTTGATGGACAAGATTAATTTAAAATATTGCAAATAATTCCCGAATTTTCTAAATTTATCTTCAAATTTTTGAATTCATTTATTTTCATAAATCATTTTATAAAACTTGTAAAATTCATAGAGAAAATCTAAGAAAAATCAGAAAAATAATCTAAAAATACCGGCGAACTCAGAAAAATGAGAAGAAAAAAAATAAAAAGTGGAAATTAGAAGAATAACCAATGGAAAATATTCTAAAAAAACCTAAGAATAAAGAAAAAAGCCTAAAAATAGAAAATAATTAAAATAAATAAAAATAAATGCTTTTCGCCTATTATTGTGCTCTCGACGTATGATTCCCAACTCAACTTTAATTCGACTTGTGTCTACAGGCATGATACTTAGTCTTGCAYTTAAAGTGAGGGGAAGAAGAAGTGGAGACCAGTGCTATAGCCTAAACTAACTATAGGGACCTCTAATGTGTTAGAGGATGGTTTTTCAGGTTATTAGTTCTGGCACAAGGCCCAAGCATACACAGGTCGAGGAGGCTATTCAGTTTAACTCTATTCAAGCTCTTTTAGGGCTAGAGGAAGAAGGGGTTGACTCTCTTAAGAAATCTATGGGTCCATTGATGGGCTTGTCGCGTGCCTGTCAAATATACCTATCAGAACTAACTATGCAGCTAGTGGTAATAGGAGCGTTTCCACGAAGAAGCAACAATCATCGATTAATTGAATCAAAGCATCTAAACTAATAAGAGAATCCTTGGTTTATGTTGTATCAAACTACGTCTAATAAAAAAGACGAATAATAGAGATTAAACTATATGACTAACGAATCTCGGACTATGGTTCACTATAGCAGTAATTGACAGCTGTACGGGCGCCGGGGAGTCACCGGGCTGGACTGGGTCTAGTCCCTCTGCTCCAAGGGGTACAATTTAAGGGTGGCTCGGTTTGTTGCCAGAATTGAATTCTTGCTTTTGCATATTGTGAGTATGCCTGGAGTTGTGTGTTTATACTAGAAATGAGTAGAGGAAGACCCACCTGCACTTCTTTTGGGAAGCTGCGGAACCACGTTTTAAGCCATTGCCTATAATTAAATAAAGTAAGGTGAAGGACTCCATTGCCTGGTAAAGTAGTGCACATCACCCCCCCCCCCCCCCCCGCATCTAGCGGCCCTTACTACAGTTATTGCGAGTTCATTGTCGAAAATAACAACAAACAAATTTTCCGTTTTAAACCCTAAGCATGCAATATTACTGGGCGAGTTGTTTAACAGAATACTATGCACATAGTGTCTAGTTTGTTGTGGCATGTGTTGTTAATTCCGTATTCTAGGAGCCTAATGCCGATTGTCCATAGTTATCTTATTAGGCGTGAAACACGAAATTTGCAGGTCTTTGTTAAAGCATATTATTGTTGTGAGACAAGCATGCAAGCACTCGTACGAGGAATTGAAAGGTATGCCTTAAGGTTGCTTTTAATTCGAATTGCCGAATCGTTTGTTAATCAATATTATATGCAAATTACATAGAAAGTCGAATTTTTAAACAAGCATGCAAAAGGGGGTTTAGAATTGAGACGTTGGCCTCAAACCTACCTCGACACACGATATCGAAGACCAAGAACCCTGCCTCGGACCCTTAGGAACCCTTTTCGAACCTTAAAACCCTTGAAAACCTCTTAGATATATTGCAAAAGAGCCTTTGAATGTGACTTTTATATATTTGAATTGTGTTTGAATGTGTTTGAGAGTGTTTGTGAGAAAGAATAAGAGAGAGAGAGAGAGAGAGAGAGAGAGAGAGAGAGAGTTGGACGAGTGAGAGAATGCAAGTCCAAAAGCCAAAAAGTTCGTGAAATGAATAGGGAAGGCTCCCTATTTATAGGCACGGGTCAAAATCGGCCAAAACAGGTAAGTTTTGGGTGCAATTACGCCCAATACTAGGCGTAATTACGCCCAAAATTGGGCGCAATTGCGCCCAGTATCGACCTCGATTTTGGCCGATTTGCTTGCCTCGAATTGCGTGATTGTGATTGTATAATATCGTAATATAGTCGTACGTGATGTTACACGATTATTATTTGATATTATTGCGATTGCGTCAGATATTATTGCAATATTTGAGATTGTTTTACCTCGAATAGGGAGATTGTAATTGTAGATACATACATTTGTCCCTAGCCCAAAACGACCAATGTTAAGACACCCGTCGCAACACACAAGTCAAATCGAGAAAGTTAGGACCCTGACAGGCCCTAATAAGGCAGATTCCCTTGCACCGGACACCTATTCCAAGTATTTAGAACCTCAAAAATAAGTTTTAATCTTCAAATAATTTTAACTTATTTTTAAACATTTTTCTAGAATTTTTTGGAATTTTTCTAAGGATTTTTGGCAATTTTCGGAATTTTCAGCGATTTAATTAATTTTGCGATAATTAATTAAATTATGAACACAATTCCAAAATTCCCAAAACTTTAGCACAACACCCTACTCTTCACAAGGAATTTTTACTTATTTTTTCCATAATTTTCGGATTTATGGTTTAATATTTACGAATTTATTAAGCAAAAACGCAAAACCGAGCATAGCCGGCCATCCCGGAATTTTCGCCTCGAGACACGCGTCTCGAGGGAGCTGAAAATCCCGAGCATCGTGGTAGTATCAGCTATAATCGCAATAATATCAACTATGGTCGTATAAAATCGCATATATATTTTATATGATTGTATTACGATATTATTTCATTACAATCTCGCTATTCAAGGTAAAACAATCTCGAATATCGCAATAAAATCCAACACAATCGCAATAATATCGAAATATAATCGTATAACATCACGTACTATCATATTACGATATTCCACAATCGCAATCACGCTATTCGAGGCAAGCAAATCGGCCAAAATCCAGGTAAGTACTGGGCGCAATTGCACCCAGTTTTAATTACGCCCAAAAACTTCCTATTTTTGGCCGATTTCGACCCTTGCCTATAAATAGGGAGCCTCCCCCTTTCATTTGACGGACTTTTAGCTTGAGACTTGTCATTCTCTCTCTCTCTCTCTCTCGTCCAACTCTCTCTCTTGTTCTCTCTCACAAACACTCTCAAACACAATTCAAACACATAAAAGCCTATTCAAAGTCTCTTTTGCAATAGATCTAGGAGGTTTTCAAGGTTTCTAAGGTTTGAAAAGGGTTCCTAAGGGTCCAAGGCAGCGTTCTTGGTCTTCGACATCGTGTTGCGAGGAAGTTTTGAGGCCAACGTCTCAATTCTATACCCCCTTTTTGCATGCTTGTTTAGAGATTTGACTTTCTATGTAATTTGCATGTAATACTGATTAACAAACGTTTTGACAACTCAAATTTAAAGCAACCTTAAGGCATAACTTTCAATTCCTCGTACGAGTGCTTGCATGCTTGTCTCACAACCGTAATATACTTTAACAAAGACCTGCAAATTTCGTGTTTCACCACTAGTACAAAAACTGTGGTTTTTAAACACAATGATCTCAACACAAGTGACAAGTGTTGAGAAAATTTGGAGGCTCTGTATTTTTTTGACACATAATTCAACACATTTTAGTGTTGACATAATATAGTCACAAAAAAGTGTTGATAAACCYGAATATAAATGTAATCCCCCGAAATTTTTGGATATTTATAATTGTATTTTCTTTTGAATATAAAACAATTATCTTCTAAAACGATGCATTTTATTTAAATTCTATTTAAATTTTATTATTTTCGCTTAAGATATATTTTATGATATCTATTTTTACTTAGTTTTATTTTATTTTATCCAAAACAAAAAAAAAGATATTTAAAAGATTAATCTAGCCAAAAACCTAGATAATTAAAGGGTTTTATTTATCCCTTACTTCACCCCTTTCATGCCACTCCATCATTCCTTCACTTTTCATTAAAAAAAACAAAGAAAGAAAACGCAAAACAGAAACATGAGAGAGAGAAGAAGAGGTAGGCTGCTGTGCTGCTGGACTGCCACCTGCTGCCGCCCACTACTGCCAACCGTCACCGCCACCCCACTGCCACTGTTGGCCTGCTGCCACCGCAGGCCACCATCTTCGGTCGTCTCTCTCTCTCCCCTTTCTCCTTCTTTGTTCTTTTTCCTTCTCCCATATTCAATCCATGTTTAATTGGTTTTAATTTCCAAGTATTTACAATCAAATTATGTATTATTGTTTTGAGTTTAATCTCCAATGAATTGTTATTATTATTAACTTGTTTTGATGATTTCAATTAAAGCAAACAATTTTCAGATTAGTTGAATGTTAAAATTAGGGCTTTAAATTGGGGATTTTCATGTTTTAAGGGTTAAGGAATGATTAATAATTGTTTTGGTGAGATATAAAGTTGTTTGAAGTTCAAAGTTCAATTTATAGGGTTTTAAATAAAATTTCAGATTTAATTACTAATGAATTTTGAGGTTTTGAGGATCCAAAATCATGTTTTTGTGTGAAATAAACTTGTTTATGAATTATTAAATATGTATACAAGCTTAAACCTTCTCTTTTGCAAGTTCCAATAATATTTTTGAAATTATTAGTGTTGAGAATATTGAGTTTTCACTTCAAAATCAATGGCTTAATATATTGTGCTACTAGTATAAGCATGTTTTGWGTTGTTGAATGTTTTTGGATGAAAGAGAAAATTCCCAGATTTGTTAATTAAATGAATTAAAAGGGCTGAATTCCTTATTTAAAAGCTAGATTTTTATGATTTTTCTAGCTAGGACTATAGTATAATGTTTATACTATCAATGGGGGTTTTTGTGAGGAATAAAGACACGATTTTAATAACTTTTGAGGCACATAAAAACTACTTAGTATTGCTGTAAACTAAATGTCAAGTGTGTTGATTCGAGTTTTGTCAAATGATTAGGAGGAGACTTTGCAGAGGTCGATTTCTGAGTATTGGATTGACTTTTCATTCAATTGGTTCAAGGTACGTACTACTTGCGGAATCTTGATCTTAAATTTGTTTGAGGATGTTTGATAAATTAGAAGCATGAGTAGGAAACATCCAAGGAATTGTGTGGTACTCACAAATGGATTATTTGTTGTGTCATGGTCTATATTTKTGGARATTGAGGAATATTATGGAATTGATTATTCATGAGTTTGGATATGAAGGTTGACAACTAGTCAATTGTCTTTTATTAATTATTTTGGTCGATTGAGGAATTAAGTGGAGTCAAGTATAACTTGTTCCATGAGGTAATTGATAATACATGGATGAATTAAGTGGGGTCAAGTTTAACTTACTCCATGAGGTGAACTATTACTTGTTCGTGACATGGTTTATGAATTGAGTAAATGGCAGTGTTCAAGTTTGAATGACAAGGTTAGTTGCCTTGTCCAACAAGTTTATTAATTAAAGTAACAGTTTGTGCTAAAAAGAATTTTAATGTAATTTGTGGTCTTGTCTGTGAGTCATATGAACTTGTCAATAATTAACAGCTAAATACAATATGAATGAGCAATAAAACTCTAGATTTGTGCACTTCTGGAATATTGACAATCAAGGGTTGGGGTTGTGATTTCATTCGCAAAATTTGCAGAGCCGTTTGATCAACGCGTCTCTTTTCTATTCTTTTTACAAAGGATTTTATCCAAAAGGATTTTATCCAAAATGGGGTTAGTTGAGATCTCATCTAGGCATGGTGACGGAGTCTCACCCGTTCGCCATATGGTTTATTGAACTTTTTGATGCCTTTCGACGGGGAGGCATGGGGGATTGAACTGTGGCACCTTGTGTGTCTGGTTTGAATTGTGGCACCTAGTGTGTCTGGTTGAATCGTGGCACCTTGTGTGTCTGGGTTAAGGACAACCTTGTCTGTTGCTCACATCATAACAAATGTAATAAATTGTATTAAGTCATGTATTGGAGTCAAGTAAGTTATTTTGCAGGTCCAATCTAGTTAACAGGAGCAGTTGAGGATTTTGGGATGGTGTTGTATTGGAACAGATGTATGTATGTAATATGTAGTTGATGGTTTTGGTCTGAGTCTGGGATTAGCTGTGTATGTATAGTATTGTTAAGTGGTTATGAACACCACAATTTGGTTTTCTTTTGTCTCTAAACATGTGTCGTAACTCGGTGTGTCCAGTGTTTAGGGGAAATGCTGTCCGTTTGTTTTCTCGTCTTCGTATGTTGTATATACTCAGCTTTGCTGATTGTGTGTTTTTGTGTTTTGTGTGTTGTCCACATTTTCTTCTTTTGGTGGACCTGTGATGATCCTTATTTCACTTTAAAATTATGGGGAGTAGACTTTTTACAGGATTTGCAATCAGGTGACTAGCCTTGGATGGTTGGGATGAGTGGAGAGCCGATCGTACTTAAATAATTTATTCAGGCATCGTAAACCTTACAGAACGATTTGCTATTTCGAGTTTATTATGTTTGAAAAGGGATTTTTATTGTTACTTGCGAATAAGGGCCTTAATGGTTCCGACTTGTCAAATGAATTTTTATATTTCAGATTTTAACACTTTGGTTTGAACTATTTTCTATCTTTGATTAATTTAGCCTAAACGTTTTAACACGTGGCAGTGGCATGCCAATAGTTCTCCGTATTTTGGCTTAATATTTCATAGGTAAAGTGTAGAATTATTGGGGTGTTACAAAGTGGTATCAGTTTAAAAGCCAGAAATTTTTTCTTTCAATTCTTTTACAAACCCCGTTTTATTTCAAATATTCTCTTCTTGAAACATTTCTTACAAAAAAAAAAAACAAAAAATATTATTTTACAAAACAATATTTTACGATTTCTTCCTTTCTTTAACTAATTCAGTGAGATTTGGGTAGTTTAGGACATGCATGTTTATGTGTTTCATTTCATACTTTTTATGCTTGTTAGAATTATTGTTCTATGTTTTAATCTAACTAATAAATGTTTATATGGTACATAAATTTTGTGTCTTGTTTCTTTTGGAGTTGACAAATTCTTAATGACAATGTTTCTTTTTTTTACCAACACTTTTGTTAACATGATTCTCGAGTTCCGAGGACGTAACTCTCTTTTAAGGGGAGTATGATGTGCTAAATTTTTTTTAAAACAAACCACTTATTTTGTGAAATAATTTTTGCTACAAAATAAAACCTTTTGATTATTCAAGATTATAAACAAAAATTTTCATGTCAGTTGTTTTGTAAAGTCTTTTTTATAATTCAAATTTAAAAATAGAGTTCTACGTAAATAATTTTCGTTCTTACATGTTGTTTTGTTTCTTTTAAAACAAAAACAAAAAAAAATGGCATTCGATTTAATTATGTCTTGGTTTACATTATTGTAGTATTTTGCGTGCGCTCACGTTGTTATAGTAGAGAGAAGTTAATTACACGTCAGTCATGTCCACACATGAAATAGAAAAACCGAACGACGACGTTATAGAAACGATGAATAACATTTTATTTTCTCTCCCGGATCCACCGGAAGAGTTTCGATGATATCTACGGGAGTATAAAGCAGCGCAAGATAAGGAAGATAAAATWAAAATTTTCCAAAGAATTTTGGATGACACCACGTCAAGTGATTCTTCGAATGAAGAAGAGGACGACGTCAATGAGGTAGTCGACGAACTTGTCAACCCAACTGAAGGAAAAAGGAGCACTCAGAATCCGAATCCACTCTATAGGGATGTCACCATCGAAGACTCGGACGATGAGAACGATCTTGAATTTGATGCAGAACGTTACGATGAGAAGAAGGATAGACTTTCTAATGTTGTCCCATAGTGTCTTAGGAATTACCATAGATCGCTAATAATAAACTCCTCKCCTTGGCAGTATAGTTGGCTTATTTTTGGGTTACAATAAGTAGCAATGCTACAATACTTATCTCTCATTTACATTCTATTTTCCTATTTTCGTTTGAAACAAATAAAGGATAACACGTTTTACTAAAGTTATTAAAAGGGTATTTTCGTTTTCAGAAATTCTTTATTTTACTCATTTATCATTGGTAACAATTTATGAATAAATTTATTCTTGCACGCCTAGCTTTTATTTTAATTCTCTTTTATCCTATTGACGACTATTTTGGATATTTTATGGCTAAAATTCAGCAAAACTTCTATATTACCTTATATTCTTTTGTTATCAACATATTTTATTCTTGACGTACTATGTCTATTCCAACTATTTTTGGATACTTCGTATTTCAATCTATTATTATTTTACTGGATTATTATTAACACTCCATTTTACGATATTATCTCATTTCTGCCTGTGCACTGATGATAAGTGGCTTTTGTGTCCACTTAATACACTCATTTTGCCCTCAATTATACCTTAGTTTGAGCTTGATTGTATACTTTAGTCCCAATTTATGCTCATTTGCATCACATTAGAGTTTTGAAACCTTAATTGTTAAAATGATGCAATTTCGATGTGTTTTTAAGGTTTATCACCTACTTTGACATTTGGTTGAGGGATTTGTAGGTCATGGAATCTTTTGGAGGAGCATTTAGAGCCATGGAAGGTGTCCTAGCATATTGGAAGAAGCTTTAGGAAGGTTGGAAGGCAAAGTGGAAGAAAGTTCCAAAATCAATTTTCGACCTACCTTCACCATTTTGTCGATAACTTTCTTTCTGCAATGAATTTTGATGTGTGGTTAATTGCATTGGAAACTAGATATCCAGAGCTTTCCAACGGTATATTGCATGCTGCATTTGAAGGTCAAAATCAAAAGTAATGAGCATTTCAAATTCGGAGTTTTGCGTAGTCTGGTCGCTCCTAAGCTCCATTTCCAATAGCTGAGGAGCGACCTAGGAGTGACCGCTCCGCCTAGGAGCGACCACTGCAATTTCACGCGTGGATTGTGTTTTTTTTGGGCCTTGTTTAGAGGGGATATAAATACCCTCTTTGAGAGGTTTTTCACACACACTCTCATTTTCTTAGTTTTAGGTTTAGATTAGAATTAGCTTAGGGTTTAGAGAGAGATAAATTAGCTTTTAATTGCAATTTTTATTCAATCAAACATTTCAATCAATCAAGTTCTTCATTTTGGTAATCAATCTCAACCTTTTCTTTTGTTTTCTTTTATTGTTTTCTTGTTTCGTTACTTGSTTTTGCTTAGAATTGCTAGTAGATCTCTAGTTGCTTGCTTCTTGTTAATCTTAGTTTTAATCAACTTCTCAAGCATGTTTAGTGTTAGATTGTTGTTTATTTCTTGTTTATTGCTTTTCTAATAATGAATAGTGGGTAGTTTTGTTTTCTAGGGTTTATGGGAAGGAACTCATAAATTGATTTGGAGCTTTTGACTTGCTAGCTTGATAGAATAAGGGGAGAGTAGTTTGAAGTGTTGTGAAGCTAGGGAGTTGCTTGTGGCCAAAGTTAATCCCCTTGTATTGGTGGTCTTGTTATGCTTTGTCTATGAGAGTTATAAGATTGTTTTTCATGCCTTTGGACTATGAATTTGATGGTGCCTTGAGAGAGGACTTGAGGGTTTAGGATGGTAGGTTGCTCTTGGTTTATGGTGGTCTAATTGAAGGGTGAACATGGTGAGGCCTTAAGGGATACTTTTCATCCTTCGTTTTAGACTCAAACTCTTGATTTGGGGCCCTAGCGGGATGGCGAGAGTATTTTTTAAGTGAGCGATCCCTTTTCCCGGAATTTTGTTAGGATAGTAAGTCAAGTTCCCCAATCGTGAATTGAGTTCCGAAACATAAACTCTAAATTCTTTAGCTTTTGAAATCTTTATTTCGCTTGCTAGTTATTAGTTGGTAGTTACAATTGAAAATTCTCGCAAAAAAATATATTCTCAAGACCCTTAATTAAACAATTGGTATAATCTACGTTGTTCCTCGTGTTCTATCCCCCACTATACTACATCTTGGGGTTATTTGATTTGGACCTAAAAACCCCTTCATCAACTGAGCTCGTGCCTAACCATTATGTGTCTTACTTGCTTGGAGAAATTATCTCCAAATGAATGTTTAATATGTGATTATTTGGATTGTGTTTGGAACAATGAAGTAAACTCATTAGACATTCCTTTGAACCAACCATTGTATGCATGAAGTATTGCTGTTATGAGTCTGGACTTGTTTTTGGATATGTGTTCTTTGCTGTATCTGAAAGACTTACTCGTTTATCCAGGAGTAGAAGTGCAATGGCACGTCACGATGTCGCTTTAGTTGAGACAATTAAGTTGTTAGCCATTTCCTTAGACAAGGATGCGCCAGAGCAAAACGTTACGGGAAAAGCTGCCATGAACTCTATGGACTCAGCAGTAGCTAAAAGCATTGCTAAGCTCTAACGCAGTGAGCTGATTCATTTCAACAAATTACTTAAGTCCATAGCCTTAGTGAAGCCGATGAATTTTCTTTGGGTTTGAGGAACCTACTTGCCTAGAAAGTTGGATTAGAATGTTTGACAAAATCTTCAAAGCCTTAGAGTGTCCTGAGCACATGAAAGTAATAAGTGCTTCATTTTATCTTAATGATATTGTTGATGCTTAGCTTGGTGGTCCCAAAGGAGAGACATTTTCGAAAACCTATCTAACTTTCGATGGGAAACCTTTAAGGAAGAGCTAAGGAACGAGTTTATCCCAAATCGGTTACCGAGTCACCAACCTACTGGAGAAGTGGAAAAAGTGCGTAACGAGAACCCATCTGATGATGTTCTTGGAGGACAAGACCAACAGGAAGATAGTAATTCCATGCCAAGCAGTCAAGGCGGAAGAGTTGGTCAAGAAATAGGCAATGCTACTGGGCGTCTGTCAGCAATAGACAAAAAAGAGGCTGAAAAGCCCTTAAAAGTTGTCACCGGTACCTTCTCTATCCATTGTATCTATTATATCCCTGTTAAAACTTTGTTTGATCCTGATATTCATATTCTCTTGTTTCCACACCTGTTGTTACCCAATTACTTCTTCTGTTTCAAGCCCTATTGTTTTATCTGTTTACTTGCATACGGGTGGGGTCATCCCTTGTGATAAACTCCATAAAGGCTTACCATTAAACATCGAAGAAGCCGTTTTTCCATTTAACCTTTTTGAGTTGACTTAGCTGACTTGGATATCTTTTGGGAATGAATTAATTTGGGATATACATGGCTAAGTGAGATTGTGAATTACAGAAAGTGTACGTAAGAGATCTAGTGAAGAAGAGTGTGACCTATAGAGGTCTTGAGAAATCGAAAAGTTAAGGACTAGTTTCTATCATGAAAGTTATGAAATTAATAGTTAAGGGATATCCAGTATATTTCTGTTGTGTGAAGACTTGAGCGTGGAGGAGAGTAGGAGAATAGAGGATGTTACAGTGGTGAATGAGTTCATAAATTTTATTTCCAGAGGAGACACCGGGAGTGCTAACTAGAGAAAAGTTGAGTTCACCATAAGTTTGTTTTCGAGGACTGCACTGATTTCACAAACACCCTATAGAATGGCACCAGCGAAGTTAAGGAGTTAATGAGTCAATTGCATGATTGATAGACAAGGGATCTAATAGGCCTAATGCCTCACCTTGGAGAACACAAATTTATTTGTGGAAAAGAGAGATGAAAGTTTTCGACTGTGTATTGACTATTGGGAATTAAACTATGTCACTATAGAGGATGAGTATCATTTACCGTGAATAGATGACTAGTATGACTAGTTACAAAGGATGAGTGATTTTTAGGTTTACCTGAGGTCAAGATATCACCAGTTGAGGGTTGCTAACAAAAACATCCCAAAAACTACTTTTGAGACTCGTTTTGGGCACTACGAGTTTATGATCTTGCATTTTGGGTTAACCAACAAATATTCGAGGATAATAAGTTTGGGTTACATAATTTTTATGGAGTTAACGAATGGAGTATTTCATGAGTACCTAGACAAATTGTGGTTGTTTTTATTGATGATATCTTGATATATTCGAGGAATGAGGGGGAACAAGTTGCAAACTTGAGGACTGTTCTAGAAGTACTTTGAAGTCATAGATTGTTTGCCATTTTTCCAAATGTAAGTTKTGATTGGAGAAAGTTGTGTCTTTGGGTCATTACATTTCTAGGAAACCTAATGCTGTGGAACCTGCAAAGGTTAAGGAGGTTAGCGAGTGGCCCATGCCTAAGAAGATGACTATTGTCTAATGTTTTATGTATTCTGGGGTCAACTGCATACCTTAGGAGGTTTGTTAAGGACTTCTCAAAACTAGCAAAACCTATAACCAATGTGATAAAAAGGGAGACCAAATTAGAGTGGAATAAATAGTGAGAATTAGCTTTCAAAATCCTTAAAAATCGGTCGACAACCGCCCTGGTACTAGCATTGCCCGATGGACGTGAAAGATTTGCGGTGTATACCGAGGCATCAACAAAGCTTAGTTGTGTTATATGACAAAATGGAAAGGTGATATGAGGAGTTGAGTGCTATGTCAATTGAGCCATACACACTTGATGTAATTAAAGAACAACGAAGTATTGTGGAATTTTTGCAGAGGATTAAGGAACAAGTACGAAATTGAGGAATTTTGCTAAAAGTGAATTTACAAGTTATGAGGATGGAAGTCTAATATTTGAGGGCAGATAATGTGTTCATAAATATTGTGGTGATTTGGGACAAAAGACTCCAGAGGAGGTAAATTGTACAAAAATTAGAGGAATTATATGAGTGGCCGAACATGAAAAGAAAGATGGCTGAGTTCGTTTCCAAAAGGTTAACCTGCAGGAGCCGAGTGGAAGTGGGATTCAATATTACTAGACTTGTTTAGAGGTTTAGAATGATAGAATTTGGTCATTGTTGGTTGACTTACGAGGACGGCAATACTGTAGCGACAAAGGAAACTTGGAAAAATTATCCTGAGTTTTGTGGGTGAGTTTTTGTTTGTTGAGGTGAGTTACGGGGACGTAACTCTTTTCTTTCAAGGGGGGTAGAATGCGATAGAATTTCGCGCTTTTGCCCTATTTGTTTATTTATTTCTTCAATTTTGGCCTATTTTTTCCTGTTTTGTCAAATATTACTTCAAGTTGCTTGACTTTGGCCTAGTAGGCGTGATTTTATTTATTACATATACTATAAAAGTGTGTGAAATTGTGTCAAGTATGGTCATTGGAGAATCGTTTAAGCGATACAAGGAGTTTACAGCAATACAAATACCCTTTTTCTATTGGAATTCTCGAGAGATTTTGTGAATTTTGGGAAAATTTTCGGGGACAAAACTGATGTAGGGATTTGATTTCCCGTTTTAGAGTCTTTTTCTTATTTATTTTCGTTGTTTTGAGTCATTTTCATTTCGATTTGATTTCGTGTCCTCGATTTCTACTCCTAACCTTCTAACGGTCGCTTTTAGTGTTTATGCCGCATTTTCTTCTCTTTTTGGTGTGATTTTCAGGTGTTCTTTGATCCCCCGCGATTCAAAGATGTCCGGACACATTTTGAACCCACCTTGGTCGTGTTTTAAGGTCGTTTGAGACATTTGAAGCATTTTGGAGACCTTGGAATGCTTTAGGAAAATTCAACCGAGCATAACTTTCAGCACAATCATCATTTTGAGGCGATTTTACTTGGATATGAAAGCGTGTTTCGTTAGCTTCGCAACGATATATTACTTGCCTAGATCGGACGAGCAGAGTGAGATTTATGATGTTTCGAAGGGTTGTTGTGCACTGAGTAGCGGCCTAGTACCGACCGCTACTGACCGCTACTTGATCACTTTGGCTTGTCTCGTGATTTCCTTCAAGTAGCGCCTTGTAGCTCCCTGTAGCGCCTAGTAGCGACCTCTGTTTGCCCGCTACTATGTCCATCCGATGTTATCTGTTTTGCTCTGCAAAGTAGCGGGCGCTACTGCCCGCTACTGTCGCCTGGAATTATTTTACCGGGTTTTAGTTTATTTTCCTTTTGGTTTTCTTTTGTTGGGATTTGGTTTTTGGCTTATGTTTTTTCCACTTTGGAGGGCATATGACCTTACTTCCCACTTGACCATTGGGACATATTGTAAATATACTTTCTCTCAACTCTTAAACTCTTTGCTTAGCTTTATTTTCTCTCTCCTCTTGCTAGTAGTTTAGTTTTAAGCATTTTGGGTACTATTCATCATCTTCTCCAACTCGCTCCCTTGATTTGGAAGCTTTGTACTTGGAATTCTCAACTCTTCTTTTATATTCAAGCTCTAGTAACTTCTCTCTATCTCTTGCACTTATTTTTTTTGAATTTTCATTAAGTATTTCATGATTTGTAATTTCTAGGGTTTTATTGATTTTGCTTAGTTTTACTTGAAGTTTTAGATCTTTCTTAAAGTATGTTGATTATGTTTGTTTTTAGGTTTTTACGCATGTGTGAGTAGTTTATTAGTTACGGTTGGGTGAAACCCTCAATTCACCATGTGACACCATGCTTGCTTGAGGTTTTTGTTGGATTTTGCCATGACTTGTATAGTTTAGGAGGTGCAATTGCTAATTACCATGCTTAGCTACCATGGTAGTTTTTCTAGGGTTCTTAGACGAAGGAACGAGAGTTGAACTCTTAGGTGAACTCCTCCTAACTATTTAGATGTAGGAATTATGAGAATAGGGGTCGGAATCTAGGGATGTTACTAGCTTTCGTGATTTTGTGCTTAAACCGAACTTGTGACTAAGCCATGAGAATAGGTCTTGACTTGCAAGTGAGGTTCTCCTAGCTAGCTTGAGAGAATGGTTTAGGACCTTTGAAAGTCTCCCTTGTCGGTTGAACCGTGCTAGAATGCCTCGTTGTTTGCATTTAGTTATTACATGTGTGTTTTGTGTGGTGAAACCTTAACTCTAGTGCTTTTTGTCTTGTGATAATCTAGTGCTTTTAGGAATTTATGTTAGTTACAATCCCCTTTGACATTGGTTTGCTTAGCTTTTAGAATAGATCACTACCGGTGGTATACGTGATTCCCGTAGGTCCGACCCTTTCTTGCCCTACTACTTAGCTAGTAAGACCGAGATAGGATATTTATCTTTGGTAGCCTTGACGACGGGCTATCAGAAACTTCTTTTAAGGGGGGTAGATTGTAATCCCCCGAAATTTTCGGATATTGACAATTATATTTTCTCATGAATATAAAACAATTATCTTATAAAACGATGCATTTTATTTAAATTCTATTTAAATTTTATTATTTTCGCTTAAGATATATTTTATGATATCTATTTTTACTTAGTTAAATTTTATTTTATCCAAAACAAAAAAAAAGATATTTAAAAGATTAATCTAGCCAAAAACCTAGATAATTAAAGGGTTTTATTTATCCCTTACTTCACCCCTTTCACGCCACTCCATCATTACTTCACTTTTCATTCAAAAAAAAAAAACAAAGAAAGAAAACGCAAAACATAAACATGAGAGAGAGAAGAAGAGCTAGGTTGCTGTGCTGCTAGACTGCCACCTACTGCAACCCACTGCTGCCAACCGTCACCACCACCCCACTGCCACCGTCGGGCTACTGCCACAGCAGGCCACCACCTTCGGTCGTCTCTCTCTCTCCCCTTTCTCCTTCTTTGTTCTTTTCCCTTCTCCCATATTCAATCCATGTTTAATTGGTTTTAATTTCCAAGTATTTACAATCAAATTATGTATTATTGTTTTGAGTTTAATCTCCAATGAATTGTTAKTATTATTAACTTGTTTTGATGATTTCAATTAAAGCAAAYAATTTTCAGATTWGTTGRATGTTAAAATTAGGGCTTTAAATTGGGGATTTTCATGTTTTAAGGGTTAAGGAATGATTAATAATTGTTTTGGTGAGATATAAAGTTGTWTGAAGTTMAAAGTTSAATTTWTAGGGTTTTAAATAAAATTTCAGATTTAATTACTAATGAATTTTGAGGTTTTGAGGATCCWAAATCATGTTTTTGTGTGAAATAAACTTGTTTATGAATTATTAAATATGTATACAAGCTTAAACCTTCTCTTTTGCAAGTTCCAATAATATTTTTGAAATTATTAGTGTTGAGAATATTGAGTTTTCACTTCAAAATCAATGGCTTAATATATTGTGCTACTAGTATAAGCATGTTTTGWGTTGTTGAATGTTTTTGGATGAAAGAGAAAATTCCCAGATTTGTTAATTAAATGAATTAAAAGGGCTGAATTCCTTATTTAAAAGCTAGATTTTTATGATTTTTCTAGCTAGGACTATAGTATAATGTTTATACTATCAATGGGGGTTTTTGTGAGGAATAAAGACACGATTTTAATAACTTTTGAGGCACATAAAAACTACTTAGTATTGCTGTAAACTAAATGTCAAGTGTGTTGATTCGAGTTTTGTCAAATGATTAGGAGGAGACTTTGCAGAGGTCGATTTCTGAGTATTGGATTGACTTTTCATTCAATTGGTTCAAGGTACGTACTACTTGCGGAATCTTGATCTTAAATTTGTTTGAGGATGTTTGATAAATTAGAAGCATGAGTAGGAAACATCCAAGGAATTGTGTGGTACTCACAAATGGATTATTTGTTGTGTCATGGTCTATATTTKTGGARATTGAGGAATATTATGGAATTGATTATTCATGAGTTTGGATATGGAGGTTGACAACTAGTCAATTGTCTTTAATTAATTATTTTGGTCGATTGAGGAATTRAGWGGAGTCAAGTATAACTTGTTCCATGAGGTAATTGATAATACATGGATGAATTAAGTGGGGTCAAGTTTAACTTACTCCATGAGGTGAACTATTACTCGTTCGTGACATGGTTTATGAATTGAGTAAATGGCAGTGTTCAAGTCTGAATGACAAGGTTAGTTGGCTTGTCCAACAAGTTTATTAATTAAAGTAACAGTTTGTGCTAAAAAGAATTTTAATGTGATTTGTGGTCTTGTCTGCGAGTCATATGAACTTGTCAATAATTACCAGCTAAATATAATATGAATGAGCAATAAAACTTTGGATTTGTGCACGTCTGAGTATTGACAATCAGGGGTTGGGGTTGTGATTTCATTCTCAACTTTTGCAGAGCCGTTTAATCAACGCGTCTCTTTTCTATTATTTTTACAAAGGATTTTATCCAAAAGGATTGTATCCAAAATGGGGTTAGTTGAGATCTCATCTAGCCATGGTGTCGGAGTCGCGTCCGTTCTCCATCTTGTTTATTGAACTTTTTGATGCCTTTCGACGGGGAGGCATGGGGGATTGAACTGTGGCACCTTGTGTGTCTGGTTTGAATTGTGRCACCTAGTGTGTCTGGTTGAATCGTGGCACCTTGTGTGTCTGGGTTGAGGATAACCTTGTCTGTTGCTCACATCATAACAAATGTAATAAATTGTATTGAGTCATGTATTGGAGTCGAGTAAGTTATTTTGCAGGTACAATCTAGTTAACAGGAGCAGTTGAGGATTTTGGGATGGTGTTGTATTGGAACAGTTGTATGTAATATGTAGTTGATGGTTTTGGTCCGAGTTTGGAATCAGTTGTGTATGTAGAATATTGTTAAGTGGTTATGAACACCACAATTGGGTTTTCTTTTGTCTCTAAATAGGTGTCGTAACTCGGTGTGTCTAGTGTTTAGGGGAGATGTTGTCCGTTTGTTTTCTCGTCTTCGTATGTTGTATGTACTCAGCTTTGCTGATTGCGTGTTTTTGTGTTTTGTGTGTTGTCCACATTTTCTTCTTTTGGTGGACCTGTGATGATCCTTATTTCACTTGGAAATTATGGGGAACAGACGTTTTACAGGATTTGCAATCAGGTGACTAGCCTTGGATGGTTAGGATGAGTGGAGAGCCGATCGTACTTAAACAATTTATTCAGGCATCGTAAACCTTACAGAACGATTTGCTATTTCGAGTTTATTATGTTTGAAAAGGGATTTTTATCGTTACTTGCGAATAAGGGCATTAATGGTTCCAACTTGTAAAATGAATTTTTATATTTCAGATTTTAACACTTTGGTTTGAACTATTTTCTATCTTTGATTTCCGATGCAAAATATTATTTTAGCCTAAACGTTTTAACACGTGACAGTGGCATGCCATTAGTTCTCCGTATTTTGGCTTAATATTTCACAGGTAAAGTGAAGAATTATTGGGGTGTTACAATAAACCACCTTTCTATCAATTTAATTATGCGCCTAAAGATTAAGTGAAATTAAACCAAAAAAAATTAAAAAAAATAAATAACTAAGTTAAACCGCCCTTTTTCAGTTTAATGAGGCATTTCCTTAATTAGTAAAAAAAACCTAAATTAATTTGTGCAGTTCATCAATAGTTCTCCTTCATCAGTTATCGACTTCATTCGTTCATCACTTCATTTCTAGCTCTTTAAATGCACTCTAAAAAAACCAAGGTAATTACTTTCTCTTTAATTCATTCCTTCGTTCATCCCTTCACTCTGATTGCTAATCGTTACTAATTTACTCTCTTCGTTCGTTCAATTGCGCTCGACGTTCAATTTAAGTCGTTCATCAGTTCTTCAAGCACGCAACTTCAATTTCGTTGAAGCTTCACTCGTTCGATTTCACTAGTAAGTAAATTAATTAGATTTTTTCATTTCTGTTTCTAATGTGAAATTTCGAATTTTTTCTTATAAATGCATTTAAAAAGCATGTAGATACTTGGGGCTTGATTGAATTTTCCTTGTTTGTCTTGCATGTATGCATCATSTGATTGCTTGAATTTTGATTTCAAAGAGCAATTGGGACTTTGGCTATTGTGAATTGTTGGTGGCTTTCAAACTTCCGGTTAGTTTCCTAAACACTCAATTCTTGTTTTGCTATTGGTTTTTTCAATTCAAATTGATGAATGTTATTGTTGTGAATTTTTTATGAATGTTATCGTTGTAAATTCTTGTTCTAGCAAAGAAACTATAATTATTGGTGAAATATTGAATTTATCACAGCCCCCAATTTTTTTTTTAAAAAATACTCCCTCCGTTTTTTTAGTTGTTCCAGTTTCTATTTTGGGATGTTTTTAAATAGTTGTTTCAAACCAATCTAAAAATAACTTTTTCACATTTTACCTACTTTATTTACTCTAACATTAATGACTTTCCCCTTTCTAAAGTCAACTTTCATTACTTTACCCAATCTTTTCACCCAAAATTACTATTTTCCATAAAATTTCATTCACACTTTACTCTTTTACCTAACTTATTCAACTTTTTACCCAACTTACTCAACTATTTTATTCAACTCAATCAACTTTTAAAAACCGTTCCATAATGGTATGGAACATCTAAAAAAAACGGAGGGAGTAACATTTAATGAAAATTTTAAGGAAAAATTGAAAAGAATAATCCCAACTATATGGGTTCTTCTTATAATAATCCTAACTATTGGATCAGGTAAATTTCTTCTTCCTTTAATTGTTTAATTTTTCTTAAATTTTGTGGCTTTTATTTTTTTTAGTTTTCGTGATGGTCTGCTTTTGTGCATTGTTGTTCTGTTTTCGTTTTCGTTTAATTTAGTGTCTGCTATTTTTTTGATTTTTGTGTATGTCTCGTAACCTTGTTATGGACTTCTTACTAGTGTTTAATAGATAGGTTATCCCTATTGGAGATATAAGATGCTTGAAATTATCACTACTATGCTTAAATTGGCTGCTAGGTTGATGTTCTCGAGCACCAACACGAACACAAACGCCAAGCTGAGTTGCATATCACTACTATGCTTAAATTGGCTGCTAGGTTGTTGTTTCTTGGTTTCTTAAGAATTCAGTTGCATCCATATATGGTCAAAAGTGGGAGTGATTCTATCTGGTTTTCTTGTAGTTTACTTGTTGATATGTAGTCTATATATGTGGGTATTTTGAGAGAAGCTGTTTGAACTTTAAATGATGTGTGCTCGGTCTTGAAGAATGTTGTACTTGTTGCTTGTTGTAGATAGCAAATTGTAATTGGCTTTAAATATCTTTTGGCATGAGGCTACGTTAAATGACACTGAATTATGGATATCATTTCAGGTTTTGTGCAAAATGGTCTTCACTAGAAGGTATTGAGATTATTTGTTTGTCGCACGGAAATTGGGGTTAGATCAAACACCGATACCTTCACTAGCCTTTTAGGTAAGAGGAAGGTTAAGCTATGTAAGGAAGTTCCAGCACATGATTTGCGGAGGATTTGTTTACTAGTAGTGAAGTTGAAGTTTATTGTATATGTGAAAGTTTGGATGGCAATTATGTATATCTAGCATATATAATATTCCTATATTGAGGATGCTTTCTCATAAACATCAATGATTGTTGGGCATACACATCCATGGGAAACATGGTGGAAGCCTGAGTGCTTGACTGCCTTTTGACAATTTGACAGAAAAGAGACATGTAGTTTAGAAAACATTGTTTTCGGGGTACGTGAGATTAGGATAAATACATTGTACAAGTTTAGGATAAATAAAAAACCAAGGCTTTCATTGGAGGATATTCCCATTATATTTTGCACCTGTTTTGCTTGGCATTAAGGTAGATATTATGCTGTTAGACTCTGACGTCTCTGAGTAAAAAAATATTGAGATTACTTGAACATTTTATCATACGGTGAATACTGATTGTGATCGAAAGAAAGGTGAGTAAAAGTTTTACCTTTAAGTTTGATGCAAATAATGTTCGGCGTTTACTTGATGACCTTTTAACTCTTTAAGTAAGTGCCATACCCCCAGTAAGCTATTTGTGAAGTCTAGTGTTATGTTGATAACAATGTGATGATGAAATGGAAGTAGGAGGTGATGATGCATGCATATATGGAGATAATTAATGCAGTTTAGTTATGAATTTATGATGAATAGTGTATCTATCGTAGTTTCCATGTATAAACCAAGAATGACTCAGCACATTTCCAGCAATTTTGATCGCATGTCGTCATGTTGTTATATTTATGTATCTTTTAGTGTCTTAATAGTAAGCCCTTTATCTTTGCTATATTATAAAGATTCAACATGATGTTGCATTGCGTTCTCTACACCTTAAAGTAAAACATTTTCAGTTCTAGGTGTCTTTGGCCGTGATAATTGCTTATATTGATTTTTTTTGTGAGCTTGTACGTACCTGATGCAATCTATTTTGCTTTTTCACAGACCAGTGTGGAAGGTATATTGCTAAAGTAAACAACAATATTGCAGTTATAATTGGTCGAGTCACACTATTGTGATGAAGCCTGACTCTGGTTTTCTCAAGTTCTAGAGTTACCGCATCAAGATCATGGATTAGTCTGATGACCGTAGAAAGTATATTTTCTTGTAAGTTTTGTTTGCTCAATAATTGTTCTTACATTATTGAGTACGCTATCATGTGTTAAAAATGTGTCTAATAAACAACATACTACTATAGAGAGGGTAATCTGTTTCATTAGATTAATAAGGCTTTAGGTACATTAGGAGAAGATTAGGTACTTAATTAGGATTATTTAATAATAAATTAAAGTTAGGATTATTATAAGAACCCAAATAGTTGGGATTATTCTTTTCAATTTTTCCAAATTTTAAAAGATCATCTTGTGATCACCGAGAGTGAAAAGCTACAGGAAAGTTGCAGAAAACCCAACGGGAAAGATTTGAAAAAGATTGAACTACAGTAAGCTTCTTAAAAACGGGAAAAAGTTGCAGAATCAGATCCGTCGAATTAAACGGGAATTATCACTGTGAATTAGATTTAATCTACAAAGTACATGCTTACTCTTTTTTAAGCTTCTTAAAAATTTACGAAAATCGAAAGCTGAGAGTTTGTTACCTTGTCATGCGGGTTGGCAACAGTAAACTATGTGTGATTTACCCCTGGGCCTGTTGTTTTATGAACTATCAGCTTGGTGCTTATTTTCGAACAATATATTACCTGACATACTTGTATGGTGGTGTACACTTTTGTTTGGAAGTGCTTAAGTATTAATGTCAAAGGAGGTAGCCACTTAAGAGTGAACAAGTGTGAAATTGCACACTAGTACAAAAATGGCTATTTGCGTCGCTCTATTTGCGTCGCACCCTGGTGCCTGCGACGCAAATATATCAAGTTTTATCTATTTGCGTCGCATGTTAGGCTCAGTTGCGACGCAAATAGCTGGTATATGRTTAAAAAAATGTGCTAATCTATTTGCGTCGCACTTTTTGCTCACGTGCGACGCAAATAGGTGAATYAATTGCRTCGGAATTTGTTGAGTTCGACGCAAATAGATGTATGGGCTATTGTATTTGCGTCACATTCATTGTAGGATATACGACGAGCAAACAATAAGTTCAAACATAAATAACACCAAAAGCAAATCATAATTCACGATCAAATTCTACGAGATCCACACGCAAGTAAATCAATCATCTACACTCAGCAAGCAAAAAAAATTCAATTCTATCAATTGATAATCACAGCAACGATGAACCTAATCATCACCACGCATGAATTCAACAGCCAATTTTCAGCCCAATTTTCAGCCCAGAATTATCGCCAAAGAATTGCAGCACATTCCACTAATTTCTGGCAAAAAAAAAAAAAAAAAAACGCCAATTCAGGTCCGCCCGATTAAGCCCTAATTTGTGTCTGTTGTCTCTCCGGTCCTGGTTGCGTCGTGGCTGTGTTGTGCGTTTTGCCGTCTTGGTGTTGTATGGCTTACTGTCTTGTTGTCTGTTTTGTTCTGCTGTGTGTTTCGCTGTTCTCCATGCCTTCGTTGGTGTTTAATTGTGAACCGAAATTTGAAGTATTTAATTTTAATATTTGTTTTTATTCAAGTAATTGGTAATTTGTGTTGTCTTATATGTCCATGTTCCTTTTTTGTCTGTTCCACTAATGTCTGATTGACGTACCTATTATTGCTTCCTCGCTTAAATATTCTATAATTAGCAAGAAGATCCAGATAAGTTAGCTTCTAAAGACTATTGATAATTTAGTTTAAATCTTTGAAATCTTATTCTGTCCTGCAGTGATGCGTTATTTTTAAATATTCATTTCTAGCAATAATGCTTTGAATAAGTATTCTAAAGCCTAATTTTACTTTCGTTTTAATGTTTCTTAATTTAATCATAATGAGTAGGCCGATGCTAGACACTCATGATATTAGCTAAGGATTAAGCTAAGACCATCATATGTAATTTTTTTAATAATTCTCAAAACAATCGTACAAACCCTAAGCTCAAGGATATAAATTTGATCCTGAGAATGCTTCACATTATAGAATTCTGGTATGTTACCTGACATTTGGCTGTATTCTGAAATACCTTCCCAAGGCATGGGTAAAGAGGAGTATCTTATGCTTTAGTACTCTTCTTAAGACTAGACACTAGAGATGTGAGAGCATTGATTTTGTGCTTCAATAATTCTTTGTTGGTTATTATTCACTTTGTTGCGTTATCTATGTGAAACATCGAAGCAGCAGCATTAATGACTTTTGATATGAACAACTACACTATACTTTCACTTTAATTGATGATCGTTTTCTCTATAACTTTATTAGCTAAGTATTATTACATGAGGATAGTAGGAAGGTAAATATTGTGCTAAGAGTTGTTCATTTTGCTTGACGAGGAGATATTATGCTGCTACACGTTTTTGTTTGATAATCTAGTGAAATTGCTGTTACTAATAACAAATTATGATATCACTGGTGATGAATTAATTATATGATTTTGACATAGCTAAAAGTTGATGTAACCTAAAATTCCAGCAGCGATTTGACTAGTTGTTCCTAGATCTGATATTATGTTTATTGATAGTTTWGTGTGTTTTCTGTGATGGCAAGTTGACGAGTGAGGTCGTACTATGGTTTGAGAATCTTGCTGGCTGGTTTATAATGTTACAATTTACAAATACTCGCCAAGGAAATAGAAAGATAGTGTATATAGTTTGATATATTAGACTGTTTAAATTGATAGTCTGATAAATTTGCCACAATATTTTTCGTATGTTAAATTTTTCTAGTGTGCTCAACAAACCGGAGGACGAGAATGTGGCTATTATGTTATCCGCTACATGATTGAAACCGGAGGACGAGAATGCGCATGAAGTATAACACATATTTCTTTTGGCTATGCTTTGATTTGTTGACATTGGTTATGCATAGGATTGTCTTTTTGATTATCTACTCACATGTCTGATCATGTGTGATGGGGCCATGCAATCCTTTCACCCGAGGGCTTTTTGGTTACATTGCAGTTTATACTCATATCTCAGGCGTCAATCAGGATCTGATTCATCTGAAAGTGATTCTGACTAGATAATATTGCTAGTTGGTCATACTTCCGTACCCTCAAACACAGCTTTTTAAGGTTAGCACTCAGCTCACTTTTTTATGTATTAGCTGTGGAAAGACTCATTTGTGTATTGCTTGTGTTCTTTCGTACAAAGGTAATAAACCCTCTTCTAAATGATCATTATTTGGCCTTCGTGGGTTCAAATTATGCATATGACTATATGAGTCYTGTCATAAAGTCAATGTAATATGGTTCTAAGTTCTAACAAAGTTAGTATAGTTCACTTAATTTCTTAGTGTAGATTTGGTTTCAATCTTGTCTACTGTCATTTCAATTTATGTTCAACAGAATCATATTTTATTTGTTCAGTATTGCAGTTTTAAATTTGTGGTCAGTGGTCACCGGATTGGCTTCACGGCCTTCACCTGTAAATTCTGGTTGTTATACTTTCTATTGTACGGAGTACTTATTTATGGTCACTCAATCTAGTTGTGGCCGTAATGGCCATATAGACACATAATAGATTGAAAGAGCGCCATTTCCAAAAATATGAGTAAAGACTCCTGAATTATTTCATTATCATAGCAATATGTCAATATAGCATATAGTATTGTAGAACTCCTGTGGATGAGGTTCCTTGGGCTACTTTTGTATGCTGGCTCATGATGTGGGGCAAACTCAGAACAAGGGACAAGTTATTTTCTTTGGGGATCATCACTGATGCAACCTGTCCTTTGTGTGGTAATGCTGATGAATCCATGGACCATTTATTTTTTTAATGTAATTTTAGTAGACAATATTGTGCTATTTTTACTTCTACTGTGCAGATTCCCGTTGATTTCTCTTGCTTGGAAGCATGCTGAAATAGTGTGAGTTCTTCTATGAACAGGTTCAGGACTCGTGAGTTGGCTTGTTGGCATGTTGTATGTGATATGGCAGGAGAGGAACAGGGTTGTTTGGCAGGCTCAAGTGCAGAGACCAGACTATTGTATGGAGTGTTTACGAAAGGACTTAGCTTCTAGAATTAGGTTTGTTTTGCCTAGGAAAATAAGCTGTGATGATAGACATTGGTGTATGAGTTTACTTGTTGGTTACACTAGGCTGTTGCAGTTGCTGTAGCTAGCTTGTGCACCCATCCTAGATGGTGGCTTTAGTTTAGTCTTTGTTGCTGTTGCAGCTTTGTTTAGGAAGCTTTTCTTGCTTTTGTTTTGTTAGCTTCAGTTTTTGTTTTAATCTTTGTGAGCATTAAATTCTTTTTTACCTTTAAAAAAAACCCAATATACTTGTTGTAATCTACTTTGTTACTCTTATAGTCTACTGCTTGATCATTGAACTACATAGAAGAGAAGTTTAGTTCAAGCCCAGTAAACATTTAAGGACTACTCCGTACATGATTGCCCTTTTTATACTTGAATAATTTTTCTTCTTTGTCAATTTTTTAAACGCCGAATTGAAATAACAGTTTATTAGGTAGTAATTTTCACCCCTACATATTTGACTTTGTTCCGTCATTTTTTCTTGGTGTTTGATTTTTGTAATTTTTTTTATTCAAAAATGAAAATAATTTGTGTTTGGACTTAGGAAAATTCATAGTTTGCAAGACTTTTGTTCAAACAAATAATTTGTATATATTAGTTGGATTGAGAGTGTCAAATTTTATCGGATTTGTGTTTGTTGTTTAAGATAATTAAAGGCAGTTCTCATGTTTATTTGAATGTGTTTGAGTATTTTATGTTTTGATTTACTTATTATCCAGTTTGTAGAGGCAATTCTCAGAATTCATGTGCTTTTTTCTGTTAGGACAAGTGGTGGTAGTACTAGTAGGAAGTCTAAGTTGGAGAATTGGAATTCTTAGATTCAGTTGATTTCAAGCGGAGTTAGTGGTAGTAGTAAGTGTGGCGGTTCAGAGTAGAAGAGTGATTGTAATTTGTACTTGAAGCTTTTGTATGCTTATTTTTATGCTTTTTTTTCCTATGATTGATATGAATGCTCCGTATCGGCCTTATCATAGCTTGTTCCCTCATTACTCGCCCGAATATAATGATTATGTTGTTCTGTGGTTAGAGTTTTAGTTTTGCTTAGTTCATTATGTTTGGACTTTGGAAAATAGGGAGTTTGCAGGAAGTGGTTTAAAACAAGTACGGCCTTGCCTTATTGTAGGACTTGACTTATTCGTAAATCGTAATACATATTTTCATAAACTAAATTGTTGTTGGAACTATTATGTTTTGCATTTGCATTGCTGAAAGTAGTAGTAGAAATTAATGATAAATATAGAAGTTGCATGATTGTGGTTTTATGGTTGTGTATGCATATTTTATTTTATAATTTTATTTGTTAGGTAAACTTAGTAACAAATTTTATTTTATACAATAATTCTATTTCTTATGTAAAATTTCAATTATTGTCTTATAAATCGATTTAATAAGTGTATATATAATTGGGGTTTGATCATACATAGATAAATTTAATAATGTAAATTTTTTTGTGTGTACTTTTCTTTTTTAAAATAGATTTTTTTTTTCTTATAGACATGGACGTTAGTTGGATTGATTTAAGACCTGGGGATTCAGCCTATTATAAAGGTTAGCCAAGATATTTCGGAGCTTCTAAAGAGACTCAAATAGATGGGTAAACTCGATGCCCTTGTAATTAAGTGCAAGCTGAGTAAATTGCATAAATTGCAGGTCATGTCATAGTTAATGATGAACAAAAAACCTTAAGATTTGCAAAAAATTCTGCGTAAATACCATTATATATAGAAGATCCTAACAATGAGAAAGAAAATAATGATACTAGCCTTACCCTTCAACTGGATTTCCGTTGCCCATTAAGATCTTATTATGTTTAGTAAGATCTTAGCTAGTGGTTAGCACTTTGTATTTGTGTATAACCTTTGCCTATATATTTGTTGTGGTTAATGTTGTGTGTGTGGTGCTGGTTAGTGCGGCCACCAAAGTAAAATTACTGACTTAAATCTTTGAGTTGTTCCTCCACTTAGTAAATTTGAGTTGATTATAATGTGATTTATTTTTCAAATTTTCGTATTTGACCTTACTTATATTATTTTTTACAAGGTACACAATGATGCTTGTGATGATGGGGAAAATGTTAAGACTGGAGATGCACCACAGAAATCGTAGAATGAGCTAGAGTACTAAACAAGCAAGCTTAGCTTCAATCGTCAGAATGATGCTTTTTATTTATTTATTTCGTAGTTGAACTTCTTTTCAAAAACCTACCTTATGGACAATTTATTCTAGTTGTTGATTAATATCGTACAACACTTGTTAGAAATACATTACGTATGATGAATTATTTATTATATATATATATATATATATATAATATAATAGATCATGTTGAAAACACAAATCTTAGGTGAAACTAAAAACTTTTAATCTTGACCGTAGGATTTGGAGATGGACGATCACGATTTATTTATGTATATACTTGTATTTCAATCTGAGGTACTTGAAGGTTTAAAGGGGTATCACGTGTACTGTTCATCCAACAGTAGCTGAAAGTCTTGTGTACCCCTTTACTGCTTGTATGTACCCTTAAAATGTAAAATGTACCCATTATATTTTGGTTTTCACGTTTTCATATAAATGGTGGTTTCATTGGACTCTGACTCTCTCTCTCTCTCTCGTCCTATATATATATATATATATATATATATATATATATATATATATATATAATATAATAATATAATATAATATAATTTAGTATATATTTACATTGTTTATTATCTTGTTTTGATTATCGTTTCCCCTTGTTGGTTATTATAGTTGTATGTAGTAAGCTATTAAAATATCGACGATGAAAAGGTGATGATGGGCTAAACATCTAAAATTGCCATTATCGACACATTACAAAAAAAAGCGTTGACAGTTTCATCACTTTTGTAGTCCTAAATTGTGTTGAAAATCTCAACACTTTTTGTGTCCTAAAATGTGTTGAAAATCTCAAAATTTTTTCGTGTCCAAAAATGTGTTGAAATTTTCCACACTTTTTGGTGTTGAAAGTCTCAACAAATTTTTGTGCCTCCAAATGTGTTGAACATCTCAACACTTTTTTGTGTCAAAAAAATGTGCCGAATGTCTCAACACTTTTTTGTGTCAAAAAAATGTGCCGAATGTCTCAACACTTTATAAAAAAAGTGTTGAGATTTTGAACAAAAAAATAGTGCCGAAAGTCTCAACACTTTATTAAAAAGTGTTGAGATTTACAACAAAAAAAAAGTGCCACCCAAATTTTAGACGCTATTGCTATGTGTTGAGAAATGGCCTAAAAAGTGATGAAAAATGACTATTTTTTGTAGTAGTGCACGCCTAATAGGATAACTATGGACAACCGGTATTAGGCTCCTGGAATACGAAATTAACAACACATGCCACAAAAAACTAGATACTATGGGCGTGTTCGGCAATAGTAGCTGTGGAAGTAGATTTTAGCTGTAGAAGTAGCGTGTAGCTGAAAAGCTACTGGGTAGCTGTGGAAGTAGCTTTTAGCTGAATAATCTAGATTTTTTATTTGAGTGTTCGGTAATGGTAGCTGTTGGATTTTTTTAAAAAAAAATTGATTTCTTAATTTATTAAGGATAACGTATATGCAATTGCAATACAAACTTTGCGCTTTCTTTGTTCTTCGATGTCCATTATTTAAACCATGAACAAATCACTGTAGAGTGGTGCAAAATAGTAAACATTACTTTAAAAAAATATACGTGCATGTGCAATCAAAGTGCTATGATATTTTATTATTAACAACAATAACAACAAACATCATTGAGCTTTACCAACATAAATTTTTTTTAAAAATAATTAAGACAATAGAATGACTTTCTAAATGCAACAAAAAAAAAAAAAAATGAAGCAAAACACGCAAACCTAATTGTTATCTTTATCGTACAAGTGTTCTAACCATTTAAACCTACTTTCATCGTCAGTAAAATTTAAAAAGACTTCTCTCTTAATTGAATCCATAATCACATTAGTAGTTGCGTAAAACCACAAATTACTATATTTCTGTAGAAGGAGTTTTTCGACCAATAGATCAATGGCTTGCATAGCTGTAGAGATTGTGGATGAGGGTGGTTGCACGCTTATGTTAGGCTCGCTATTTTGGGTCATGACCTTCACACAATCTKCCATTTCACTTATTTTTGTAGCCAACATTGTGGAACCAGCTGATTGCCTCCTTTTACGCTTCATTGGGATATTAGTAATGTTTGTTGTAAGTTTTTTAGGGGCCTTTTTAGAAGCATGATTATTAKGACTTGTACCTTCATTTGTGTTTTGTGAGACACCACTCATATTTCCTGCARATGAATTTTTAGCTTGTTCAACGTATTTTTTAAAGAACTCATTATTTTCACTTATCAAATCAACAGTGAATTCTTGACTTTGAAAATAGTCATCAGTTTCAGGATCTCCTACAGAGGCTTCCTYAAAATTCTCAATATCACCAATGTTGTCATCCAAATTGGTAACAGGTTYAGTTGAGGGAGCATAAACATTTTCCCCAGAAGCATACGAGTCTCCAAATAAAACATCCCACTTCTCTTCAAGAAGTGCATTGACACCTCTTTGACGAAWTTTTTTGAAATCGGAGTTTTCCTACAATATTATATTGTTGCACTAAGAAAGGGTATCGCCATAGTTTAGGGTAGTTACTTTGAACTGTCTTTGTACCATGCTTTTAGAATCGAGGTTTGGCACCACGTATGCTATTCTTGTCTCCGTCAACTATAGGGTATTGGGTACTAACTCATGGCATTTGCACAATGGATGCCGAGCTTTGCTTAGTGTCAATATTGGCAAATGATTGTCCTTCATCTAGTGTGGTGAGCATGAGCATGTTTTCACTTAACTAAATCGATATCACTCTAGCGGGTGCATTGTGAATGCATTCGCATAGGGGATGTAACTATCAGGGAACTAAGAATCTGCGTTTGGTTGTGTAAGGCAAGGCTTTTTTCGCTTTGTATCTTCACACATGTAACGTCTCGCAATAACTCTGGTTGAGTAGATTGAAGGTGGACTAAATATGCAGAAGGAGGGGGTGGGCGGGCTTTGTGCACCTACTCTGTTCATTCCCTTTTACAGCCTTAAATGAACACACTTGTATAATAGAATCATCTTGCTTCGGCATGTTAGTGGCATGAAGTCAGACTTAGGTCTC
>SNQN01000852.1:0-42791 GCA_008642245.1 Bassia scoparia | reverse complement strand
ATAAGATCTTATATTTTATTAAATGTTATTATTGTACTATAGAAAAATTATGTTGTTAAATATTTTAGAAATTGACAAACCTTGAGTTTTCTATCCACACATCTTCGGAAGCCTCGAATTTTCCAGAAGTTGGATTCAACCTAGCAGTTTCAATGATTTTAATGCTTCCAATTGCGCCAATTACTTACTGGGGCATTGCGTCATATTTGTTGTTTGCACTAGTTTGCATGGTAAAGTATGCGCGACTTATTCTAATCTCTATTTGAATATCTTTCCCTGAAAATGTTGCACGCCTTGTTTTTTCAATAATTTAGACAAATATCTAATCAGCATTTTCTCCTCAGTCTCTTTGAATAAACTTTGTCCCTCACTTTGTTACTACTTGTAGTATCCTTGGATTCAACTAAATTTGAACAAGTTTATAAAAGTTTTGAAATAATAATTTATAATGCAAATATCTCATAAGGACTATTATGATAACAAGCCTATATAAAACTACTAATACTTCCATACATATAAAAAACTGGTTATTATTTATCAACACATAAAAGGAAGTAATTGATTGTAAATAATCAACCTACTGTGGGACATTGATTCAGGCTGATTTGGTGTTGTATTAGTGCTAATATGGATAGCACAAAGAGTTGATATATCAAACCACTCCTCTAATCCATCTTTGAAGCGTTAAAAAAAACCCATCTTGAAGCTGATTAAACAACAAATTCCATATTTCCATCAAAGTATATCTTTTCAGTATTGTCAATATTGTTGTAAACACCAAGACTATATATTCAAGCACTTGTTTCTCATGATTCTCCAACCAAAGAGTAGCAATGCATTATAATTTCTATTTAGTTCGTCTATCATAGATTCTCAATAGATGAGTGCTGATACTTCTACAACAAATGTTGATAGAATCATTGTATAATTGTATATAATAAAAGATGCGCACTAGTACTTCTAAGTTTGTTTAAATATAAAACATCCAAATTTTGCACTTCCGTTAACATTATTATAACATGCTATCTGTTTCATTACTTTCCCCCTTCTCATTACTGATATGGATGTTATTATTTGAACGGAAGTGCAAAATTATTAGATTCCTGTCAGATGATTCCACTTACTCTTGTAACAAGTTTCTGAGTTGTTTAGTTAATTCCTGATCAAAAGATGGTTTGTTATTTGATCTCACAAATAACACTATAACAATTAAACAAACTTAGAATCACATAAGCGTAAGATATCAAAAACGAGCACAGCATGTATAAATATTGTTCAAGAATTTATTTCTGATTATCACTAATTAGTCTTTTCATTTTGCTTTACAATCTTGGATAATAGAATAACTCATGCTATCATAACCACTTGAAAAGAAAAACAAAAAGAAAGCTACCTGAATTCAGATATTGCCAGTATGCTTGCTCACAATATCGATATCAAGCCATGTGTTTTTTTATAATTATTTAATTGAAATTATCGATGCCATGTATGATGATATGGATGTTTATTAAAGGCAGATTTGAAGTACTTGTACGTTATTTACATTCACATTTTATGGCAAAATTTGTAACAATTTTTAACTTTTAAAAAAATTCCTATTTTCATGCTAAAACACAATTTTTTTGTACGTAAATGATCAATTTTGTCGTAATGCCTTTTTCATACACAAAAAAGAAACTAAACAATACAAAAATAAAAAAAGCTACAGCTACTCTCAATGTTCAGTCCATCGTAAGCGTTAGAGGAGTAGCGTTAAACGCTATAATCTTACTATATACTACTTACACCGAACGCTAAAAAATAACAATGTTTTTAAATCTACTTAAAACGCTAAAAGCTACCAAATAAGCTGCGCCGACACGCCCATGTGATTAGCATTCTATAAACAACACCACCTAGTAATTTTGCATGCTTAGGGTTGTAAAACGGAAAACTGTTTGTTTTTCTTTCGGAAAATCAAATACTCGCCAATAAAGATGGTAAAGGCTGCTAGAGATTTGTGGCCTGAGGGGCGGAATGGGTTGGGGGGGTAGCGTGCAACCTTATGGCATTAGAAATCCCCTTAGCAACAACTATTGATTCACCTCTAATGCCCAGAACCAATAATTGAAAAGTGTCAGATATCAATTTTAATTTGCTTTTGCAACTGAAAGAATATCGAATGAACGGAGTCTCGAGTATCCTTGCTGGGCTTATATATGTTCAATAAAATAGAGACCATAGCATGAGCTTAAAACACCCAAGGATTACGAGCAGGTCGATATTCCCAATGAAGAAGTGAGGGATTGTGGCAAGTCTATGCTCTTTGAGAACTACATTTCTCGTAGTAATTGATACAATCTTGGAGCGAACCACAGCCGAACCCAGCCAATGTCAGTACTGACACAATGATGCACTAGAAAGCATGGGAAGTGTACTCTACACATTTCAGTGGGAATATCATAAAGGGAACCTCAAGTGGGGGCACCCTTAAATGTTCACTGGTGTGCACTGGAGCTATGATCGAGGTGAATCCTGATCCGCCGTCCGGCCCCGGTGGACTGCGGAGGGACTGGCAGACGCGCGGATCCACGATACACTTCAACGTTTATCGTTCGGCGATCTATCTATGGTTCAAATGGGAAACACGATGCAATTCAATCTATCATAGCATGATGTTGTAGTGTGTATTTCGGTGGGCGTTATTATTTGCGTAATTGATATTAATGACTTGCACAATGACGGTTTACGGTGGATTAAATTTTAGTAATCGTAGCTGTCAAATCTGTAGTGATTTTTAGAGGGTCGGCCACTAACTCTGGAACAGTTGCACACGAAATTACTTTGGACGTCAGCTTTATGTGCACTTATCAAAGGCTGCTCATAAGTGAGCAATTTTCTGTTTCGGATAAAGGGTTCATCAGGTCTCAGATTGTGGGGGGCTCTTCTACGACTGGCACGAGCTATGATGTGCGGAGAGGAGGGCGCTTGCTTAGAGGGATTGTGGGTAGTTGGTAGGAGTTGTGCAATTGGTAATCTAACCTATGTAACGCTGGTCTTAGACGTTCGTTAATGAGATTTGGCTTGACAAATAAGACGGAGCCAATCTTCCTACCAGTTAGAAACGCGCACCGCAGTGACACAACAGTTAACGCCCCGTTAATGGAGCTTTTTAGGACGCTCTTGACAATCTCTTCTTCGAATCCTATAGCGAGACACAACTTGGTAGCAGGGCCTGCTGTAGAGGATGAAGTGTTTAAAATGGGATGGATCGATAATACCTGTAGGAGTAGGTCAGTGGCGTACCCTCGATATCTTTGGGGCGACCTGTAAGGTTCTTGACGTGACTGTACGCTATTGAGCGAACTTGGGATCTTAACCTAGCACATCTCATGACTTTAGGTGGCTTGACTTTTTGCTTGTTTCTTTTCAATATAGGGTTCATCGCTAGGCATGAACAACGTGCTTCGTGCTTTTAACTAAGGACCCTACTTGCTGTCCGCAATAACATTGTACATGTCATTGACTCATGTAACGTTTCCGTAATAGCGTGAGCAAGGTGATAATTCCTTTGGGCTTGTCTCCTCCACGTCGGACGTTTAGATGTCGAAGTAGTAGAGTTGGAAATAGAAGAATACATTTTAGGTCTTTATCGTTTTTGTTTTGAGTCTCTCTCCATACAATTGTAAATGGAATCGTCGGCACCTTTTGAACTTTCGGTGTACGTTGTTCTCATAACATAAAGTAGCTAAAAACAAAGGAGTATCAATAAAAAGAACGCAAAAAAAGGTAGTAGACTGGGAAATATGTAAACAAGTGTGATAAAATCTTGAAATAGACAAAGGCATATAGGGACTCAGTAATTTGCATGTGGTGAGTAATTCTTCCATATCATCAAGCTTGGCTTGATTCATGGGTCTTGAACCACGCTGGATGGAATGGGTGTCAAGAGTAATAGGGCACACGAAGTGAGATAGATCTTTGCTCATTCTTTAAGGACCATTGAGATATTGAAAGTGCCGGAGCAGCTTTGTACGCTAATTTTCTTGGGAGGTCAGTCTTCACTAGGGTTCAGAGAGAGGAATCGCATTGAGCGGCACCTAAAGACATCTAGCGATTGCAATGTCACAAGGAATTCGATTTCGACCTATGGAACTTTGAAGTTATAGTCGTGGGTCCATGTGCGTAAACTGTGGAGTAAGCATAGAACCAGGTATAACCATCAGTAGACCAAGGGTCGTTCCACACTGGTTTTCTGAAAGTAGCCGAATTTTCCGTGAATCATCGACTCACATACTATGAGCAAACAAATGAATTAGTGAAGACGAACAGAATGCGATCTTTTGATGTTATCGCTGATTTGAATGAGCCCTCGACTTTTTTTTCCAGTTGGCCTAATAGTCTTCGGGAAGGAGGGGAGTCTGGTCGTCTTCACCAGATAGGTCTTTTCCTCCCTCAGCTTCGAGAGGTTTTTCCTGGGTCTTTTTCTTTCTCAGACTGCGACTCAACAATCAGCCTCCTTTTCTGGATCAGGTCACATGAGCGAGAATCACAGACTCGAGCTTTTCTAGAATAATTTGAGGGGTGCAATGTTACCGCACTGGCATCCTTTTTTGAATGTCAGCTATGTATGGACTGGGTTCTGTCTCGAAGAAAGATAGGATACGTTTAGCTTCTGTCAGGACATAACTAATTTGCAGAAGAGTCAGTTCTAGTGAGGCGGCGGGTTTGGCTTCTTGTTACTCTTCTGAAATGACACCAAGCAAAACAATCTAAAGATGAAACATAGTGGAGGTCATCACTTGTGTACGATACCTGAATCAAAGCAATTGCTATGCAAGATTGTTTTTGGATTGTGATGAATCAATCGTCAAATTACACTCTTCACTGCACAACCAAAATATCGCGTGAGGAGACAACAAACTAAGTAATTCGAGGCAAGCGCCATTAACACTAGGTTATTGAAAGAAACTCTTAGAAGACGAAAATATGCTCATATCGTCCTTGGAGGTGCTCAACTGCCTTGGAAGCTCACTAACGGAACTCAACTGGCGATGAATGCATTCATGTAAGACTTGAATCCGGAAAGGCCCTCTATCTAGATACACTACTAGGTCTAAGGGTAATGTGCTCATCAGGCTATGACTAAATAGGCACGCTTCAGACAGAGTATGTATTGCGCAAATTTAACACCCTAAGATGGCTAGTTTCACAGGAAATACATATAGCCAGAGACCACTGACGAGTCACTTAGCATAGAACCTCATCTGAATAAAACAGTCCAAACGAACCTTTTTTGGAATTAGAATATGAATGGCTAGACGGCTTCCGTATCCGCCTGAACTTTCAGTCAGAGTGCTCTTACGAGCAAGTAGAGTGTCTGCAGGGGTAATGAGATTGAGCCTTGTGTACATGGATTGATTATACTCTAAGGTGGATCTCATTTGAGAGTTTTGGTATCGAGTGGCATGCTGACAACAGTGACGGAGTGGCTAGAGATCTCAGATTGCCAAGGATCTCTGTGCGAGCTATGAAGCAAAGCGCCATACTGCCCATTGATTTGATATAGGAGCTTCAGGTGAAGTTTACTGAATGGTTTGGAACTCAGCACTATGTTGGTGAACCTAAGGTAAAGTAACAGCACCTACATTCTCCAAGAATTTGAACTTAAAAGAGGTTTTGTAATTTCTGAACTATTAGGCGATTGACTCAGAAGAGATATGCGAACTACTACAGATCCACAGGCTTTGACTCTCAGTCAGAGTTAACCAATGCAAGTCGAATCTAGGACTTAGTTGCAAGTTTGGCAAATGCGAAAACCATTAAGGAATGACTTTGATAGGCTATTTCAGGGAGAAGGCATAGGTCATCAAGTGAACAACTGAGGTGGATTAAATGTAGACGTCAATTGCTGGAATGGAGTTTGGGTCTTGGAAAATCATAGATGGGTATTTTGAAGAGTAGAGTCTATGTGTGTCTACGAAACTTGGAGTAGCTAGTTTTATGGGAGTCTCGTCAATACCGTCCTAAGTATGCTCAAGTGTTTGACGCAGCCTATAAGATATCTTTGGACTTCCTTCCTTGGTGTTCGTCATAGTTTGGGATGTTGTGTCGGAGACATAAGCATATATGGTGTACTCACCGATCATTCGATAGGTAAGATACAGTGCTCTCATTTCTGCTAAGTTAATCTTCTAATATCTCATATCTTATAGGATGACTTTAATCCCCTTAAGATTTGGAAACACAACACTGCCACACAAGACAATTGAAATTTAATAACAGGCAATGGAAGAGACATTCGAAAACGAAAACTTTGTCATTTCAGAGGCAAATGCAGAGAAAGGGTTGACATCTAAGTTCCAAAGAAGACATCGACACGTGGGAAGTATGCGGCTGATGTGTTTTGTGAAGATCTCTGAGACACTAGTGTACGAGTTACGGCCAAGTAAAAGGAGGGATGAAAGAAACTGTTGCCAACATGCTAAAGAGATTTTTTGTGGATGTTTTAGATGTGGCTCACTATACGAAGACAAGCCACGACGCAATTGATTCTCGCAGACATCGCACGACATGGGGAGTATATTCGGTCAATAGAAGGGGCTATAGCCAGTCAATAACTAAAAAGCTCCCCAGTTGTCATATAGTAAAACCGGATGTTTGGCATAACGTCATGTGTGCTGGGGTGGGACTTACTACATTCGGCAAGAAGTACTATTAATGGCAAGCATCTAGTAGTCAGCATCTTTTTCAAATCTAGCCGATCGATCACAAAGTACCGGGTCTCAAATGGATCACGAAACATGTCGGTGCATACCTTAGAGGGGAGAGAGGAACGAGTTGCATATGTGGTGGATTTTCGTGGAACAGGCTATAAACATAACAGCAAACAGTACTCGGACACCCAGTACTTCCTCTATCCGGACATAGACGTCTACGACGTAAGGGTTTACTTAACAAAGCAAATAGAGACATGCCAATTTGCTCCTCATTCATGATGGGTATCGTGAGGTAGATAGATTACAAGCAATTCAAAATAAGGTTACCGAAGAGATCAATGGAAAAATGGAATACTTAATGGAAAATTTACGTCGTCTAGAGGCAGCTTTTCTTAGAGTCGTCCAAACTATTCAGATCGACAAAATTGGAAAAAATCCTCGGGATTCGTGTATCTCAACCGAGCTGCAACGAAATTCGCCAAAATCGGCTGTGGGCTTCGCCTGCTGCTTTTTAGTGACCAAAAAAGAGTGGTAGTTCAATGACGACGTTCTTTAAACTTATCAGTCTGGGGTCTGGAGGTTGATGAGCATGGAATTCGCAGCTTTGCGTGAATGGTAAGTTATGGATTGATTTTGTTGATTGTGTCCTGGTGAAATTGAGGGGCACACATTCCGCCATCTAGCAAGAGTTTGTTTTATGATTAATAAAAGCATTATATAAACAATTTAGGGCGCCGGCACGAAATATTGCGGATGTCAGATGTGAATCGAACCAGGTTTGCGGTCGGTACAATATGTTTTTGTTTCATAAAGATTAAATGTTATAATGATTTGTTGCGCGTTTTATTGTTGTCGCGTTTCTTTGGTCGAACTGGAAGACTCCAATTGCACAAAAGAACTAGCTCTCTCCATCCGTGCTATACTCCGTAACGCATGACCACGTGACCCACACCAGGTGCAGTCCTCCGATGTGCGGTCTCTTCTCCTTTCACGTTTCCTTCTCCGTCGTTCCTCTCTACCTCTCATATTGTAGTTTCTCGGAATAACTGTCATGATCATGCGTCGAGCTTTCTCAGCCAACTAGAGCTTGATAGGTATTGTTTGAAAGGTGTTACTGCGATAATTAGCTGATTTAGGTGATTGCCTCTTTATGTTCATGATTTTAATGGAAGGGTATGGTTCGCATTGTTGTCAGTATAAAGGTGTTAGAAATACGATCGTCATATTACTTGCTTTAATTTCGCACAGGCAGTATTTCGCACGGGTCCCTTGATTAAGCAATATATACCAAGTTGACATGTACGAATTACTCATTAACTCCTCTTAATCTATACACAGATGTTGGAAATTAGGAGTGGTGCGTGTTATATGTATAGTCTTATGTTGAAAGAAAATATTAATTAGATTGTTGTTTTGGCTACTTCACTCAATACCTTGTTTTCTGTTCACTTGGTTTTAATAATCTAATAATTCATTATTATACTTTGCGTATTTCATTGTAGTATATAGGGGGGTTTAATCAGTTTGAGGTTATTGTGGGCCCCATTTCGCCGGAAAAGACACCTCCACCTTTGGGAGAATTATAGAATTGATTGTGGGCCATGTTTTCGCCGAGAAAAGTACAAACCTCGGGGTACATTTATGAAATTGGCGACCACTAAATTAATCTTAATACTTCTACCTCCTTTAGAGAGCGAAGATTATGGACCTCTTAAAGAATTAGTGTTTTGCTTACAAAAGATAGTAAAGTCTGAGATGGGATAAAAAATGTGTAAAATAGACTATGAGAAATTGACGACACATAACTTGATATGCATAATAGACATTTCTGATGTTGGTGATTGTGAAAATATCGATATGATATTAATTAATTATATGTAATTGGGAGAGACGAGAGAGAAGAAAAGGCGATGAGAGAAGAATTCTTTCATTAAACAGCACATCTAAGGATGAGATCAAATGTATTAGTATGTTGAGTAGTAGAAATTACTAATTCAGGATTGTGTTTGTAAATGGTGGATTGTTATTAATAATGGCACTGTCCTAAAATAAGTGCAAACTTTTGAGGTCACAATATTATGTTTTTAAATAACATTAAAGTTGCACTTAATTACGAGTGCCATATATAAAATGACTCACGGATTGTTTATTAAAACAATCTCCAGGATGTTTAGAATTCTCCTGGAGAAATTACTACTTCCCTTGTGCATATTTTATACACTTTTTTTTGCTGTTATTGTATTTTACTGTAGAATTGTCATTGCTCCCTGTCTCTTGTCAGCTGTAATCTGATCTCTCACGTTCATATGTCATTGGGAATAAATACCTCGACTGTGAACTGCAAAGTAGATTTTTTACATTAGTATTAGAATCATATTTCCTTTTGATGTTTCCCTCATTTGAGCCTGAAGGTTATTTATGGTGCCATAAATATATCCAGCCAAGAGCACTTGCTAAATCTTGCTTTAATCCCCATGAAGGAGCAAAGAATGTAAAGAAGGAATCTAGGTTCGCCACTCAACAAAATAAGGCTTCTGTGATGATGGTTACATGTCTATTTTGAGCTAGTAGGAATCACATGAAAGTGAAGCAACTGAACTATGGAAGGTCAAAGATTCATAATGACAGAGTCCATTTGCTCGGAGGCTCAAACAAACACCATGGTGTGAGTTGTGTATAAAATGTTTCTATTGTCATATGTGTGTGTACTTTATAGTAGAATTTTTACTTGTCATTGTAATTTTTTTATGTAAGAGTAATATTTTTTTATAATGAACATTGGTTCTTTGTTACTGTGCTAATTTATGTGATTTTGTGTAGTACTATTTATACATATAATAAAATATTGTATGACAACGTGAATCAGCTTTTAATTTTTTTTTATTTTGTGTATCAATTTTACCGCCCGCAATACGGTGCGTTAAGCTAATAAAGGCGCAAATTGAAGTGGGGAAACTAGGATTTACCTGACCGAATATGCGGTCGGTAAGTATGGGCTCGGTCGAATATCTGTAATCCTAAACTTGAGGTTTCGAACTAGAGATGATTTTTTGGAGGAAAGGGTCTGGAAAGAATTGACAGAATTCAGTACAGACTTAGATGGATCCGAGGGATCGAGGAGCTACGTGATGACGGATTGCGTTTCGCTCAAAGTCCTAGTTATAAAGTCACGTAAAAAAGTCGTGGGTCGTGTGACGGCGGTCAGGTGAGCAGGGTGTAATTTTATTTTATCTAGACTATTTTACAGGGCATGAATCGACTGAGCTCATCGAGGTGAGAAAATTTTGAGTGGTAGTATCAGCGGTGTTGCCCACCGATCGAAATTCGGGGTCGGTTCGAGTCTTCTGGCGATACGGTGGTGCTGTTTTAGCAGATGCGATATAGGGGGTGTGTATATGTTCTCCTGAAATCCAACTTTTTGTTGTGAGAACACTTGCACCACTCTCTGTGCGGGGTATAGTTGCTACAAAAAGAAATTAATTAAATTGGTACGCAGAGGTGGCGTATAGAGCCCTTCGTAATCGCAGGTACCTGCGATAGACTAGCTGGCAGGCCATCTGTGGATGTATGAACAGGTAAGATCCAGCAGGGTGTTTGGGGATACATTACGTCTTCTTTCCCTAGGGCTATAAAGATGCTGCATATCCTTTGTCAGTTCGAACAACGTTTTCAACTGACACGTCTATTGGCTCTTCGTCATCTCGCTACCATGAGTATCTCTAACTTACGTATAAATGTAACGTTAGCTCACCAAGGTTATGTCTCCGACGCAAAAAATCTGTAATCAATACACACAGATCAATCGTTAGGGTTCTAGGTTCTAAGCATGGATAAGCGACAGTTCTCGGTATTCAACAGCGAATAAAGGCGCGATACTTAAAAAAGGTACATGGTTATTATCTACTTGAGCAACTTACAAAGAGAACATAACGTTTTTCAATTTGGATGCTTCGTAATCTATTAATCTCACCTTAATAGAATCTGACGCATTTTTAATTGATTAAACATATATGGATTTTCAATAATTAACCGGAATGTGGGCTTCTTTAAATAGGTCAGTGTCAAGAGGTATTGTTAAGGATTTGTTTATTCATTCACAGTGCTTTCTTCCGAAGAAGGCCTACGTTTCTCGATTGAAATCACTTGTATATTTCCAACAACAATAGATCATTAAGATACGGAATTTCAAATTATTTGAATTGAGTTAATTGCGTAAAATTTAATAAATAAGATATGAAATATGTTTATGTGTCTTGGATTCTTGAGAGTGAGTTTTCGGGGGGTCGATCATACTAGTGGACATATCTTTTTAGTTTGCTTTTACGATCAATCAGGTGTGTCATAAATTGTCACGAGACGACGTCTGACAATGGATAATGTTGAACACATAGTATTTCAGAAAGTAAAGAAATGTGATGCAATCGCTTACTCATAACACATTATGTTGTTGCGAAAATGTCTGTAAGTTTAAGTCCTATAATAACTAAAGTCATTTCTGTACAGTTACTACTTAAGTGAATAATTAATCTTTTGACTAACATCACATGGGCGCTGTGTTTTAATGCAATTAAATTCATTACTGCGACTCCTTCGGTGGGCATGAACGATCGGTTTCTAAACACTTTTTCCGTATTAGGCAAGCTTACAATGATACTGACCAGATCGCATCAGACAATACACTAACACGCCGAGTCATGTTTTTTGTGGAGCATTAGCAATCACTATATGATTAGGCATATAAGTGCGCCGCGCTTTCAAGATCTCCAAATGAAACTAATGGGCCTGCTGTATATTGGGATTCATTGGTTTGTTTGAAATGTAGCTAATTACGTAGACAACTTACAATGAACCGAGTAGATGAGCAAGAAGCTCTTGGCTCCATGAAATCGCGAGGAACGATACTGCGCGATGGGGTTACTGATTCCACTTCGATAATCAATGTCCGAAAGAACAACATTGTCTATGGCGTTATTTCTGTGACTGTGCGGTCATATTTGTCGGGGCATCTAGTTGGCGCAAAAAAAGTTTTTTGGAGTTTCAGTGCTCACGAATAATACATATGTATACAGCGATTGTTCCACAAGAGAGTGCGGAATTCCATCGTATAAGGGAGCATACCCAAACGCAGATCTTCATGAAAGCCACTGATCGCGGAGTAATTCACAGAGCTCAAATCTCACAGCTGAATCGACTGTGGCTGAGAGAGGTGACATAGGTTCTTCGCTTGACAGACGGGGGCGAAGCTACAGTTGCACTTTACTGGATATGAATTTGACCTTAAGTTTGTGCCTCAAAAAACCATCAAATAAAGAGATAGTAATTTGAGTGGTACACGTAACGAATTCTTCTCAGTGAGACTTCTATCAGATATGCAATAGTTTTATCATCTGAGAGGTACTTTTGACTTACTCCTGTGGATCTTTTGAGGGAATGTTCTTAATAGGGCATTTAGGTCTCATGAGGCCATGTTTCGCCTGCGAAGATGGTAAGATGCAGGTGGTGGTTTTACGTTATATTGTTTGATGTGGTCTTTGGGAATGCGACGAAGTTAGTTAAAAGGGGAGTCAAGGGTATCCTGAAGAGTTGCTGTCTCAATGGTTATTATACCGCAGTAGTTAGAGAGGTACATAGTATATATAGGGTCTCGGACAAAAATCTTTCCAGTCAGCATAATCGAGTTCAATGGTGTTGAGATGATAAATGGACCAAGGTCTCGCCACCTACGCGCCAGAGGGTCACGAAAGAACTACGACTTGTTAAATTAAGCCTAGGATCTAAAAAATTTGGTTGTTTCGACACTTAATGATTAAGTCTTACTAGAGTGATTTACAATTGGATATGGATGGTCGATTTGTTGTGCCGTCACACAATGTTCGATCTCTCATTTATGTGACTCACATCATTGAATGTTCACAAATCGTATGAACCACCCATACAGGCTCAGGATCCCTTATTATGTGGAGTTAGAAACTGTGAGCTCGTTAGATCCAGTTCCTACTCTGAGGAAGCACTGCCATTTTCTAAAAAACGAATTAAGTAGATACCATCGTAAGGATCTGAATGAAACTCTAACCATTACCTAGGTAACGTCGATAGACCAATTCAGCTTAGCAAAAACTTGCAATTTGATAGCCAATATGCTAGAGTCTATGACTTTGGAATTTACAACTCTAAGATTGGGTCTAAGCACAAATTAATTCTCAGAGTTGAAACTCGTACTATCTGAATTCAAGGGATGCCTCACTAGATTTCTATCATTTCGAAGCCTGGCCTTAATTGATAGTTACGAACAACGAGAGTCATGTCATGAAAGGTCCGTGTTAAGGATTAGTGCTCGCTTAAAAGCTTAAATTCTAGAACCAACTTTAAAATGACCATTGGATAGATAAGGATCCACTACATAAGAGCACCCTCTAAGGAAATACTGTGCTGGATATCCACGCGTAGGCTCTATCTCGTGAAAAAATATCAGAGAACTGAAGCGTGAGGGCTTTAGAGGAGTGTCTGTTATACTTTCGAAATTACTCAATTGGACCATTTTTGGTTTGATACATCTTTCTTACAGAGTTAGGAGCTTAACGCTAATAAGTCGAACGATTTAGTTATCAGATCAAGTGTATATCACATCTATAATTTTTTGCATGCAGTTATCAAGTTCTAAGCATAGCAGTAACGTTCAAAAGAATTCAGAGTAGGAGGCGTATGTGCTTTTTAAGAGTTTTAAATAGGCGATCTTTTGTTTCTGTTTAAGTTAATTGATTCAAGGAATGGATCTGTGGGCAAGTGCACTCATCGCATCCATGATATATGGGCTAAAAGAGAAAAGCAGAAACCGAGGAGCTCGGCCTTAAGATCAGAAAATGATCAAATTTCGAGGGAAATTAACCTATTATGAGAAGGGAACGTTTATCATAAGAGGTAGAGTCGTAGTGATATTCTCACGATTCGACAGCCAAACACAGTGATTGGTCGGATGGCTGAAAGTAATAATCGCGACATAGACGCAAACAGACATGTCTGGGTCCTGACGGGGGAGGCAGAAAGCATACGATGCCTTATCCACAGATACTTGTATACTCCATTGCGCATTCGAAATCTTATTTGTGCATGGGAGGAAAGATAGGGTGGGTGGAACAAACTAATAGGGAAGTTGAGTCAAATACGCGCAGAGCATTCGGAGCAGGTGACAAGGTGTAATCGGATCGAGAAATTGTCTAGTAGGTATGTCGGCCATAGACTAAGATATAACAAGGTCGAGGTTTGCTAAAGAGCAGTGTCTGTCATAAATAGGATTGCTGACTCAGTAGCTCGGAATGGGGCCCAGAGACAAAGTGCCTGAATATGTCAAATGTTTTCGACAAGGAATCTTATGCATTGAAAGGACAAGAAGCAATTCATATCAATTTCTAGTCGCTTCGGTATGGGCATCTTATGTAAATTATTTAGTGATAGACGACACACATCCAATCCAAAGCGGGTGATATTGTCAACGGACAGCTGCGGCGAAATTAGACTGGAACTTCGAGCAAATGGGGTATATATTCAACGGTCTAACTGATTCGGTCACCAATTAGTAATTCACATGGTTCCGTGTACGATAAGCACGAAGCCCGCCCAGCTGGAAAGAGACCAGATAGTTGGTTCTACGTCATTTTAGTTTGGGAAGGGCAGACGGTAGTACGAAAAGAACATCTCACATATGAACAACACTGTACTTGACTCTCGTAAGAAATGGGATGAGGGAGATATTTTAAGTTGATGGGATGATTGAACTGTGGGCCCGGCAAAATAGCTCACACTTGGAGGTCTAAGGCGAAGGTGTTTATCAACCATGATGGTAATCTTAAGGGCGGGTCTTAGACAAATATTTGATCTGGCGTCAGCTTTGTCACCGAGGGAAGCTAACTGTCTAAGTCGTAGCATGGTCTAAGGTTCGGTAGGTAAGGGATGCGTGGTCTTTTCAAACTATGAATAGCGCATAATGTTACTCAAATCGATCTTCTCATACGGCTTAAAGGCCTGAGGACACAAGAATTTTCCAATGTGGCCCTCGGGTTTATGATGATTCAGAAGGAGTTCTCTGGTCATAGCTTATCGCATTGCAAATGTGCCCATATTTGAAAGCAATATCTACTCATAAAGGGGACAGCAAATCGGGTAAAGTGATGTCGAGGATGAATTCGGAAAAATCTAAGAATGGAACATCTTATTGCAAGTTCACAAGGGGGGGTCTTCAAGCATGACATAATAGCTCTGGATCATTATGAGAAGCATCGGATGAGAAAAGCGTTAGGCACTGTTGCGCACTCATGATGTCACAGCATGCAGGCGAGAAGGAATAGATCAAATTAGACCAAGAGAGCTCGACATTGTAAACAACGATGAATCACAGAAGGCGTGGTTACTAGGTGCTGGCAGGGTCTTCTATCCATTGAAGATCCATGAGAGGCTAATCCAATCTAAAAGAATCTGTTGTGACTATAATGGATAACGTTGGAAGCTACTTTAGCTGAGAGATAAAGCAGTAACTAGATAATACTCTGAAGGCATGTCATCGGTTCTATGATTTTTCAGTGTTCAGTCAGCAATTAAAATGATTTTGTTTTGCAGCAAATATGTATTCTTACTATAATTGTTCTAATATGAAAGAAGTTCTTTAAACAATAAGCGTGGCTGAGGCATCTCCACTTGTATAATTGATAGGATTTCAATATAAATATATTAAGTATTACAGATCTACAAGAAGAGGTTTTTTATCACAAGCTCGCAACATATGACACCCTACTACTCTAAGTAACACTAGTCGCTAATGAAAATTAAATCTAAAATTACGTTTACAACATTTTGGAGACTCACAAAACAACTCGATTGTAGGCTATCTACTCTCGTCTGTATCAGCAACACACTAATATAGCATATCACTTTGGAAGCATGGTGAGTGAGGAAAATGAATGGGTAAATAGATCTGACGATATACATGTAATAGGAGTAGATCAATGGGCAATAAAGAGAAAAAAGGAGCAAAAATACAGTTCATTCAAAGTCTTCAAAGAATGCTATTCAATGTCAAAATCAACCAAAGCCACGATAGCACACAACGGCAAGGGACTGCAAAGGACCTCACAGCGCGGTGAAGGGTCATTCATCAATAAGCTTTTTTAGTCACCTAAACGCTCAATGTTAAACTTGACTCTATATCGAGAGAATAGCTAGCTCAAGACTGACAGGCAACTAGTCTATAATGCGCATCAATACAGAGCGTTTTCTCGGTCAGAGTCTTCGATAAGGGATTGGTACAACAGCAAGTAAGCTATTCTCACTTACTTTCGAGGTTGCAGATGCAATTCAACATTTAAAATGTAATATGTGCTTTTTGGGTGACTTTGAATCTGACAAGATTTGATAATAAAGGTTCACGCCAATATTTTTAAGACACTGACAATCATGCATATACTTGAATATCTTTACAATCAAATTAGGAACTTTATCTCACAGAAACTCGCATTTTGAACCTCTTTTAGTTCACCATAGACAATCTTTTTGATTTTCATTGCAACCGATTATCCTATATATGATTGTCCATTTGCAATGTTGACTTTATCTATGTATACGATCAACAAAGAAGTAAGCGCAAAAAGACGTAGTGAAGTTAGTAACAAACTTTGTTCAGAACTAATCCGACAAGTACTGCCACGTTCCTATGTTACTCTCAATCGTAACCAGGTTATTCAAAGTTCGGCTGGTCGTTGTCTCAAGGCTCTTAATTTCCATTTGCTGTCTCGATTTGCGCGGGTTCTGTCTACTGGGAATGCCTTATTACGTTGTGTCTCAATGTCATATTTGGCTAAAGAGAGAAAATCCGGATAAAACAATACAGCTTGAATGGCACCTTGTATTTAATATCAATCAAAATGCTCACACTACGTACTATCAGTATAATTAGTTGAAAGTTTTTCAAATCTCGATATTCTATTCAGATCTCGAATAGTCGAATTGACACTAAGATTTCCGATCGTCCAATGGTACGTTTATCAACGCAATAAGTTCTGCCATAAATTCTTCAATATACACACTTCAATTGGCAAAGACTATTGGACAGCATTAGACTCTGGTATATCTATATTATGATTTTATAAACACAAGACTCTAGATATAATGATCCATCTAATTCGGTTCGAAACCACAGCCTGTTACGGAGTACTCACGTTGCTCAAACTAGGAGGGCTTTATAAAACAGATGACCTCATATGTTTATCGATCTCTTTTAAGTTTAAATTCCATAAAATATTCTGAACTAGGTATAATTTCTCGATTCCAATTACAGGGTTCAACAGGAAAATTCAACTTGATAAGAGTATAGCTGGGTAGCTTTGAGAAGTTTAAAACTCTAGCAATTATGCTGAGCCTAAACATCCAGATATAGGTAAACATTACCCTGCATCTCGGAAATTAAGGACCATAAACATCACTAATTGTCTGGCTCAAATTTAATTTCAACCGCGCTACACTCTTAAAGTCATTTGATATCTAAGGGAAGCTAGTACCCTATTACAAAGATTCTCTCAAAATCATGTCTTGATACAATAGCTTGAGACAAGCTTAGTGAACTTTATCTCCATTTCTATCTGATTCTTCGTCGAGTGGTATTGGGTAGGATTCCTGATCATCTGCCCTTCTTACATCTTCTCACTCGCACATTCGTCTCTCCAACATGTCTAAACACGACAATAGACAGCCTTTCAGAATTCAATGCTTTGCTCTCAGCATTATAGTCTATATCTCTACTCGTCAACATAGCAATTCACAACGACACTCCTAATCACACATAACAATCAAAAAGGCTCTGCAAACTACAATATCATAAGACAATATTTTTCAAACGAGACGACCATCTTCTTTTGCAACAAGATATTACCAAAGGCTTTGCGAAGAGTTTTTCATGGGTGTTACTACAAGGTTCGACCCACATACGGTGTTCTTAAAGGAGTTCCAGAAGCTTACGTATTTAGGGGTGCTCTAGGTTATGGTCAAAAATCATGGCTCGTGATTGGCGAAATCTAGGTCCGCTTCTCGAGGGAGAACAGTACTAAATATACACAATGTTCCGTCCTTATTAAGGGGATGCTTATCCTAATCGTAGAAATAGATTGAGCTTGTATCTTATATGTATTTCATAAGTCCTATGTAAATTAGATTAAAAACAATTCGACATTCAATTAAAAGCACCTTAAGGCATAACTTTAATTCCTCATACGAGTGTTGCATGCTTGTCTCACAATTATATGCTTTAATCAAGACCTGCAAATTTCGTGTTTCCGCCTAATAAGATAACTATGGAAACCGAATTAAGCCCCTGATAATGAATTAACAAACAATGCCACAACAAACTAGATACTATTGCATAGTATTCTGTTAAACAAGCCGAGTAGTATTTTCATGCTTAGGGTTAAAGGAAAAAACTGTTTGTGTTGTTTTTCGGAAATGAACTCGAGTAAGGCAGTAGATGCGCGGGGGGGGGGGGGGGTGTTGTGCACTACTTCACCCTCCCTTGTCCTAATCCAAACCTTTGGTGCACTACCAGACATGGAGTCCTTCGCCTTGCTTTATGCATTATAGGCAAGGCTTAAACGGGTTCTGCGCTTCCCAAAAGTAAGGTGGCTTTCCTTTTACTCATTTAGAGTTATAACACATCAATCCAGGCATACTCAAATATGCAAAAAAGCAAGATTCAATTCTAGCAAACAAATCGAGCCGCCCTTATTGTACCCCGCGTAAGAAGAGGGACATCCAGTTCCGGCTCGCGTGATCGCCCTGGCGCCTGATACAGTTTCTTCACTTCACTGCCTTTTGGTTAGTTTTTTATTTTTAATAAAAGTTTTCGCAAAAGCTTCTCCTTCTTTCCTATTCTGTACAGCTCATGCAAGTTTTGTGAAATGAGAGTTGCTCTAGGATGTGCGCATGAATCTGTGTTGGGCGTTCTACTTGTGGCATGGGTTGGTTTTGTTTAAGTTTTGTAGTCGAGATAGAAGAGCATTGGAACTTTGCTCTAATCCTTCTTCGAGCTAGATCTTTTTCACACTTTTGAATTTGCAGGTGAGACATTTCGAATCAGAAGTAATGACTTTGAGAGTTTACGTAATATTAACTGCTGCAATCCGTTATGAGCGCAAGATGTTGGCCATTCGAATTTGAGAGTTCAAACTTTGAGCCAACAGAGGGTGGCCTAGCGCATCAGAGTGGCCTGCGCGTGCATGGGAACGCGCCTGCAGTTTTTCCTCAAAGATTTTAGAATGGTACGGTCGCTTTTGAGTGCGACTACGTATTGGCGCGCGTGTGGCCCGCGTTGCAGCTCATCTCTACTCTTCCAGAAGAAGTATTTGGGAGGTGCGCGCACTTCAAGATGGCCGCGATCAGCCTGCGCCTCCTCAAGATGGCATCAACGCTTTCCCAGCAGCTACTGCAGTTACCTCATCTTGAATTTTCACATAATTTAATGGAGTGTGCGGCACTTTATTATCGAGGTTGCCCGCGCATAAACGGACCATCGCATTAAACCCATAGAAACGGCCTGCGCATGGCCCGTGGGTCGGCCGCGCTAGGTGTCAGCTCCGGTTTGTTGACTTTAATGTTTGATTCCAATGTTTGGCTTGACTTTGGAGGAGTATTTGGACATGTTGGTATTAGTATGGCATAACTTGTAAATTTTTATGAGATTCTTAAATTGAGCATGTATTATAGTTTTAGGAGAGAGAAAAAAACAAGAAAATGTTTTTTAGATAGAATTTCTATGGTTTTTCCAGATTTTATTTTCTATTCAATATCATCTCTTTATTCTTTCCATGTTAGGATAGAGAGAAGCTTCCAGTTCTTTGGTAGATTTTGCCTAGTTTACTCATTTCTTCACCATTGTGTAGGAACTTTAATGTTTCCATCTAATTTTTCAAGGTTATTTATCGATTCTAGCATTTGTTTTCAGTTTTAATATAGTTTCCATTAATGTTTTCGATATTTAAACTATTAATAATGAAAAAATCTATAAAAATAAAATCAAAAAAATACAAACAAGATAAAATATCACAAACAAAGCGTCATAAAGCTGATTTAGGGGATTGCAAAAGAGCATAGATTGATCGAATAACGTCTGGGGAATATACAAGCAATAACACTATTGAGGGTCAGATGCTATGAGTAATGGCCATGACAGCTGTAAGCGTTTCTCGGAAAGATGGATGCGCTGAATTTCTTCAGTGAGGGGCGAGAATGACCTCAAAGGACTCAGACACACGGATCAAGCGTGACTCGGTAAGTAAATACTACTTTTGTTTTGCAGGTACGAGCTGGCGAAAAAGGGTATCAGGGTCGTCAGGAAGCTTTGAGTTGCTCTCCGTCCGAATCGAATACTTTGACTTTCGTCTTCAGAATACTATCCTCTTCAGACTTCAGGTCAAGTGGGGTTCTGTAGACTTAAATGTGTCTCCAAACTGAGTAATCGTGATGAACATACTGCGTCTCGTCGTTTTTGATACAGAAACGATGCTTTTGACCATCAGAAAGTTGGCAATTAAGTCGGAGTATACTGTAAGGTAAGTAGGAAAATAAGGGGCAAAAATTTTTTCTTTTATTTTAATTATTTTTAAATTTTGGTTTTCTTTTATTTTGGTTTTTCTGATGGTGATCTCAAGTTTTTAGATTTATTTTCTGAGCTACAGTTTTTCGAATTATTTTTGAATTTTATTTTCTATGATTTTTTAAGTTTATAGCGAAAATACAAAAAAATACAAATTAGAAAAATCCCGGAAATACGTGGAATTCTAGAAATCTGCATGCTTCTGGGAGAATCAAGGGGTTAGTGCTGATCAAGGGAATGATAAATCAGGAATAAATTCAGGTTTTGGAAAAATATTAGGATAAGGGTGCGTATATGCAGAGTGCTGGTAATACGCAGCCCTCTGCGTATAGAGGTACCTGGTATATACGCAGCCTGCGTATATAGCAGGCTTGCGTATATAGCAGCTCCTCGCGTATAATAGTAGGGTTTTTGGATGTTTTCCTCGGTTAAAACATGCCTACTGTCAGTCGAAACACGGTTTCAACTGAATTCTATTTGTTTCTTCTGTCTCTATTATATTCTCTCTTCTATCTTCAACCTCTAAACACATTCGTTTTGAGTTTAAGCTCGATTAATGTTCGATTAAAAGCGAAAAGGGTATAAAATGGAGATTATCACATAAAAATCTGTTTTTGACTCTATTAATTCTTTTGTCATTATTTGACTAACCATTATTATAGTTCAATCGAAATCACACATGTGAAATCACTTTAATTGATTATGTAATAGTAGGTATTGGTACTATGTTTAAAATCGTTTTCATTAACACTTATTATTATTAATATTCATTTGTCAAATTATTATTATGCATATCGTTATTGTAATACTAACATGTTCTTGTCTTGATTAGTATTGATCAAAGGAGTTTTTAGTTTTTTCTTTAAGATTTGTTGTTTGCAGTCAAGGTAGAGTGACTTAATTGCTGTTGATTGGAGCACGTAGGTCCTGGTTGCCTTGTCCCCTAATCCAGACCTTTGGTGCACTACCAGACATGGAGTCCTTCGCCTTGCTTTATGCAATTATAGGCAAGGCTTAAAACAGGTTCCGCAGCTTCCCAAAAGAAGTGCGGTGGCGACTTCCTCTACACATTTCGAGTATAAACACACAACTCCAAGCATACTCACAATATGCAAAAGCAAGAATTCAATTCTGGCAAACAAATCGAGCCACCCTTAAATTGTACCCCCTGGAGCAGAGGGACCGGACCCAGTCCGGCCCGGTGACGCCCCGGCGCCCGTACATACAGTTTTCTGGCGACTTCACTGGGGAATTCACTAAAGCTATTACCTTTAGTTTTGTGTGGGCAATACTCGAATTATTATGCAGCGTCCTAAAGACGACATTGTGTTTTAGGCATCCTACATTACACGAAACTTAGGTCGTTGGCACTGAGTTTCTGTTTCCTAGGCATCACGTCTCATATAAGTGTGTTCTACACTTGAGACAAGGCCGGGGGGGCTTGCTTAAGATTGGCGTTGGTGCACTACCTATGTAACCAACTCTTAAGCTTGATGCCCATCCCCACCATGACGCGCGACTGCGTGCACAACAAAGCCGTAATGGTTTAGACCTCCTTTGATCATCACAGCGGTCTGGACGTGTAAAGGATCGTTCTGAGACTAGTCATGGGACCCTCTTGGGCACTCGGACTGACCTGTTCGATAACGTAGCAACTGACTCTAGGTGGCTTGACTTTTGTTTTTCTTTTCAATATAGGGTTCATGCTAGCATGACAACGTGCTTCGTGCTTTTAGACTAAGGACCCTAGCTTTGCATCCATAACAAACAAGTCATTGACTCATGTAACAGTCCTTATATAGCAAGGTGATCATTCCTTAGGCGTCGTAATGTCGATGTGGTTGTAAACTAGAATCATTAGGCTTTACGTTTTTGTTGAGTCATACAATTGTAAATGGACGTCGGACCTTTGAACTTCGACTTTTCAAAAAAGAGACAAAAAAAATTAATAAAAAAACGAAAAAAATAGTGACAAAAAAAAAGTGAAAAATGAGAATAAAAGGCAAAAGGCAAATTTCCGGCGTTCATGCACTTTTACATTTTTGAGTCAGTCAATAGGCAAGGGAATGATCACCCCTAAGACATGCATTGCATCAAAGGTTGATTCGACATGGAACTTAACTTTTGGTCCATGTGCAAACAGGGTAGGCACCAACGGTTAAGCTCGTAGACACAGGGTTCGTTCCACGGTTTTCAAGTAGCACTCCGTCAATCAACACCATTGCACAAATGGATAGTGAAGACGCACGAATGGACTTGACTTTACCTGATTTGAATGAGACCCTCAACTCATTGGCTTCCAGAGTCGCTCAGCTAGAGAAGTCCAACACCCAGGTCCTCTAAATTCTTGAGGAAGTGATCCACGGCATCCTTAAGCACTATGTAGACCGGGTTCTGTCCAAAGAAGAAGTAACTTCTTCAGACAACAATTTGCAAGAATCAGTTAGTGAGAATGACACTAAGCCAAAACCAATTACCAATATGGTGGAGGTCATCACTTCTCACACGAACAAAGCAATGAAGAGGTTCGATGATTCTCTCAAAAGCAAAACTATGGTGAAGGCACCTATAATTCGCAACAAGCGCAAATACACTAGGATAGGCATGCCCTATGCCCAAGCCCTTGAGCACCTCAAGGCGATTGGCTTCATTACACCAAAAGGCCCTCCTCCTAATCCTCCTTTGGAGAAAAGGCCTCCTAAATGGAGCATAGACAAGTTTTGCAAATACCACAGAGGACATTGCCATGACACTGAAGAATGCCATACATTGAAATAAACAATCCAAGACTTGATAGACAACAGTCGTCTCCCCTTTCCTCTCAAAGGCTCTAAGCAATATGCCCAGGTAACTGATGGCAATAGATATCTAGGACATGAGATTTTCAGCAACTGCAACAGTGTAGACGGGGATCCTGTCCCCACAAGCAAGGCATCTGCCCTAGATGACCTCGAAGCACAAGGTTTGGGACTCCTGTTTGGCCAAGAAATCACCCCTCCAATTGAACAAGAGGTTTTCATGGCCATGACCAAGGAAGCATTCGATCCCACCACTCTCGTCACACCAATCGAAGGCTTAGTTCATGGTTGGCGCAAAACCATGAAGATCACTACTTCAGGAGGCAAGGTCATCAAGTGCACCATGGGTGAAGGACCAATGCTCGAGGGTTCTGAATCTGAGACTGAGTCTGAGTCTAGTGTTCTAGAAGCTAGGATAGCTAGTTCTAGGGAGTGTCCTCCTAAGTCTGTCAAGGAGCTTAGTATCTCCCTCTCCCTTGTCAATCAAGTCTTTTCGGAGACAAACTTATTTGTACTCTCTTCAGAGTTTAATAACATGCTCCTTTCTGCTTACTCCTCTTTTCATTCTTATGATTGCTTTAATTCACAACTCGAAAACAAATAGAACAACAATGAGTTAATAAAGGCAATGGAAGAGCACGAAAAGAAAACTTCTGTCATCGAGCAAATAGAAAAGGTAGACATCTCCAAAAACGACACGCCGTGGGAGATACAGATTGGTCTAACACTGAGTCCGCAAGAAAGGGATGAACTGGTTGCAACACTAAAAGAGTTCTTGGATGTTTTTGCTTGGTCCTATAGAAGACATGCCAGGGATTGATCCAGACATCGCACAACACAGAATTTCGCTCATAGAAGGGGCTAAGCCAGTCAAACAAAAGCTCCGTCGTATGAAACCGGATGTTGCCCTTAACATTCGGCAGGAAGTCATTAAGCAACACAATGCAGTCTTCATTAAGGTCATCAACTACCCTCAATGGATAGAAAATGTGGTCCCAATACCTAAGAAAGATGGACGAGTTCGAATATGTGTGGATTTTCGTGACTTAAACAAAGCAAGTCCGAAAGACGACTTCCCTCTACCACACATAGACGTTCTCGTGGACAACRCAATAGATCATGCCTTGCTCTCATTCATAGATGGGTATGTTGGGTATAATCAAGTCAAAATGGACGAAGAAGACATGGAAAAGACACTACTAAAATTTCGTCTAAGGCCGATCGAAACTATCGATCGAAAAAAATCGGTCGGTAACACCGACCACAATCGTTCGGTGTATTTTACTGACCAAAAAATCGATCGGTATTACCGACCGATTTTAAATTCGGTCGGTGATGCTTCGGTCCGTAAATCATTGATTTTTATTGCCCAACACTTTCCCTCCATTAGCAAGAATTTTTTTAAAAAAACAAAAAATTTACCGACCGAATATCGATCAGTGGACCGACCGATTTTTCGGTCGGTAACTTTTTTTTTAAAATTAATTTTTTTTCCTTTTATTTTTCTCTTTCTTCGACTAAGCTCACAACTCACAAAACTCCTCTCTCTGCTTCCTCCGTCACGATCACCAGCGTGACCCCACCACCGGTGCCGTCCTCTCTCTCTCTCCTTCCTTCCTTCTCTCTTTCTCCTTCCCTCTCTCTCGGTCTGCTGCGTCGCTGCCACTATTGCTGTTGTTGCGCTGCTGCTCGCGGTTGCCACCGCCACTCCTCCTCCTCCTTTCCCCAATTTCGGTTAGGGTGTGCTATTTTTTGAAAGAATAATTGATTTTTGGCTCACAATATTGTTTTCTTTGGTTTATATCTAGAAAATTTCATTATTATTTTGCGTTTTCTTGTGTTTTGGGGGGTTTAGATCTAGTTTTGAGGTTATTGTGGGCCCCATGTTCGCCGGAAAGACCACCTCCCTCCTTTGGCGTAATTATAGAATTGATTGTGGGCCCCATGTTCGCCGGAAAGACCATGACTTTGACTTTGGACCACTAATTTTTCTTTCTCTTTTTGGAAAGAAAGATGGCCTTAAAGTTAGTGTTTGCTTACAAGATATAGTCTGGTATAGAAAGAATGGAGAAATTATTGACATTATTGACTTTCTTTTGTAATACCATTATTATTTAGAAAGAATGGAGAAATGGGAAATTTCTAAACATCCCGGAGATTGTTTTAATAAAACAATCCGGTGGCATTTTTATATGGCACTCCGTAAATAAGTGCAACTTTTGAGGTCAAAATATATGTTTTTTAAATAACACTAAAGTTGCACTTAATTACGGAGTGCCATATAAAAATGCCACCGGATTGTTTTATTAAAACAATCTCCAGGATTGTTTAGAAATTCTCCTGGAGAAATTACTACTTCCTTGTGCATAGTTTATACACTTTTTTTTTTTGCTGTTATTGTTATTTTACTGTAGAATTGTCATTGCCTCCTTGTCTCTTGTCAGTCTGTAATCTGATCTCCACGTTCATGTCATTGGGATAACAATACTCGAGTGTGAACTGCAAAGAGATTTTTTACATTAGTATAGAATCATATATTTTTCCTTTTGATGTTTTTCCTCATTTGAAGCCTGAAGGTTCATTTTATGGTGCCATAAATTATCCAGCTCAAAGCACTTGCTAAATCTTGCTTTCCAAATTCCAGAAGGAGCAAAAGATGTAAAGAAGGATCTAGGTCGCCGACTCACAAAAAAGGCTTCTGTTGATGACTGGTTACATGTTATTTTGAGCAGTGGAATACCTGAATGTAAACTAGGCCTAAATGACAGAGTATTGCTGGAGGCTCAAAGACAAACAACCATGGTGTGAGTTGTGTATAAAATGTTTCTATTGGTCATTCATGTTGTGTACTTCATAGTAGAATTTTTACTTGTCAATTGTAATTTTTTTTATGTAAGTATAATTTATTTTATATGAACATTGGTTCTTTGTTTATACTTGTAATTTATGTGATTTTGTGTAGTACTACTTACTAGTACATATAATATAAATATTGTATTGACAAAGCTGACTAATCAGCTTTTTAATTTTTTTTTAATTTTGTGTATCAATTTTACCGACCGCAATACGGTCGGTAAGCTAAAATAGGCGCCAAAAATTTGAGGGAAACTAGGATTACCGACCGAATTGCGGTCGGTAATGTATTCGGTCGATAATCCTAGTTTCCCTCAAATTTTTTGGAGGGAAGCTAAGATTACAACCACATTTCGGTCGGTAATCTGAGCTTCCCTCAAAGTCCTATTTAGTCAAAAAAACGGTCGGTGATCGGTCGGTAATTTTTTTACTGACGATACATAATCCGACTGAGCTCATCGATCGAATTTCGATCGGTAAACAGTGTTTGCCGATCGAAATTCGGTCGGTGAGCTCGGTCGGCCGAATCCAATTTTCTTGTTGTGAGACAACCTTCACCACTCCGTGGGGGCTATATTGCTACACTGTGACGCCTTTTGGTCTAAAAAATGCAGGCGCTACATACCAACGAGCTGCCACTGCTCTGCTTCATGACATGATACACAAAGAAGTAGAGGTCTATGTCGACGACATGATCATCAAGTCAAAGGACCGCGAAGGACATACCCTTGCACTAAGGAAGTTTTTCTAGAGACTCCGACAGTTCAACATGTGTCTTAATCCACAAAAATGCGCATTCGGGGTCACATCAGGAAAGCTCTTAGGTTTTATCATCAGCTCTCGAGGCATCGAGATCGATCCAACAAAGATCAAAGACATCATGTCATTTAGGCCATTACAAAATGAAAAGGAGATCTGAGGGTTCTTGGGTCGACTCTAGTACATCAACAGGTTCATATCCAAGCTCACAATGGTCTGTGAACCCATCTTCAAGAAACTAAAGAAAGGTGCACCCAAGAAATGGGATGATAGTTGCCAACAAGCTTTCGACAGTATCAAGGAATATCTTACCAATCCTCCTGTGTTAGCTCATGCTCGCCCTGGGCATCCGTTACGGCTCTATCTTACAACAACAAACACCGCCGTTGGGGCAATGCTCGCTCAAGAAATCGACGGCAATGAAAGTGCAATCTACTACCTCAGCAAGAAGCTCTTTCCATACGAGGAACGATACTCTGCCCTAGAGAAACTATGCATGGCTTTAGTGTGGGCATCGCAAAAGCTTTGACATTACTTGCTCACACATACCGTACACATTGTATCCAAAGGGAATCCCCTGAAATACCTCTTTGAAAAGCCATCAGTCAACACACGCATGTCTAGATGGATGGTTATGCTCACCGAATTTGACCTTAAGTTTGTGCCTCAAAAAACCATCAAAGGTAGTATTGTCTCCGARTTCTTAGCAGACTCTCCAGAMGAAGTCCTTCTTGAGGACTTTGACTTTCCCGATGAGGAACTTATGATGACCGAGGAAGACAGTTGGTCGTTATACTTTGATGGCGCATCTAATTAAAAGGGATGTGGGATTGGAGTGCTTCTAATATCACCACAATAGGAGCACACCCAATTTCCGTCAAGCTCGACTTCAATGTCACTAACAATGCCGCAGAGTACGAAGCATGTATTCTAAGTCTACAAGTTGTTGTTGCACTTAACGTTAAGAGATTACGGGTATATGGTGATTCCTCACTCATCATAAACCAGATTTCAAGCCGATGGAAGGTACAAAGTGAAAGCCTTGCTCCGTATCAGTCCTATCTCGAGAACATTGCATCCCAAGTAGACGAAGTTGAATACACCTACCTACGACGTGAAGACAATCAGTTTGCARATGCACTAGCAAAGCTCGCATCCATGGTGCAAATTCCGAGTTCAGTGACCCAAATGCCCCTAGTCATTGAGCGGAGACAAGAACTAGCATACGTTTGGTGCCAAACCTCGATCCATAAAAGCCATGGTACAAAGACATCAAAGACTACCTAGAAACTGGCGAATACCCTTCTAGTGCAACAAAAAAGCAACAAAGGGCTTTGAGGCGTCTCGCATCTCAATACCTACTTCAAGGCGGAGAACGCTATAAGCGCCACTACAATGGTCTTCACCTACTTTGCATCACTCAACAAGTAAGTAAAACAATCATGGAGCACGTCCATGACGGAATCTGTGGCACCCACATGAATAGCAGGCTCCTGGCCTCTAAGATCATCAAATTGGGATATTACTGGACCACCATGGAAAGGCATTACATGCGACACCTGCCAAAAATATTCCAATGCACGACATGTTCCTCCATCTCTCCTATCCACATTTGTCTCTCCATGGCCTTTCTTTTTATGGGGATTTGACATAATAGGGAAGATTACGCCGCCCGGGCAAGGAGGTCATGAATTCATACTTGTGGCCATAGACTACTTCACAAAGTGGGTTGAAGCAGCGTCATATGCTAAGCTCCAGGCTAAGCACGTTGCAAAATTCATAGAAAGCAATATCATCTGTCGCTATGGGATCCCTTATGAAATCATTAGTGACAACGACACCCACTTTGAAGACGAGTGTGCGGATCTGACTTCCAAATATAAGATTCAGCACCACAAGTCATCACCATACAAGCCACAAGCCAATGGGGCAGTTGAAGCAGCTAACAAAAATCTCAAAACGATTATCTCTAAGATGATGGAGAATTATCGAGATTGGCCGCAAAAGCTACACTTCGCTCTATGGGGTTACATGACCTGGCCTCTATTCGCGCTTCAACGAGGGCTACTCCTTTCTCACTGGTCTATGGTGCCGAAGTTGTTCACCCGGTAGAATTAGAGATCCCGTCTCTACGCATTGTCCTAGAAATCAAACTCCCAAAAGCAGAATGGGTAAGAGCGAGATTCGACGAGTTAGCTTTGCTCGACAAAAAACGGCTAGCAGCCTTGCACCATGTGCAAGCATACCAAAAGAGGGTCGAACGATACTTCAATTAGCGAGTCAAATCACGAGGCATCAAAGAAGGTGATTTGGTTCGTAAAGCACTTCGCAAAACAAACCTAGATCCTCGAGGCATGTTTCGTCCTAATTGGGCAAGTCCTTACATTGTCAAAAAGATCTTACCAAAAGGGGCAGTTCCACTAATGGACACAAATGATGATAATTTCTACAGCCTCACCAACTTAGACAAGCTCAAGAAATACTACGTCTAAGGCATACACGCGCACCGCGTCTCAGCAACACAATAGCATCATGCATCAGAACTATGGATGGCCTGATTCCTTATGGGATACGTAGGCAGCCTCGCCCTGGGGCTCGGCCACAATCACAAGTACCGTACTTGTTTTGGGATTAGCAAGTGAACAACAGTTAAGCGGCAAAAGCGTTTTTGGCAATTTTCAGAATTTTCAACAATTTAATTAATTTTGCGATAATTAATTAAATTATGAAAACAATTCCAAAATTCACGAAATTTTAACACAACTCACTATTTTTTACAAGGAAGTATTACATATTTTTTCCACAATTTTTTGATTTATGGTTTAATATTTACGAATTTCTTACGCAAAAACGCAAAACCGAGCAAAGCGGGCCATCCCGGGATATTTTGCCTCTAGACAAAATTAAAATCAGCTGAAATCATATAAAATCACACGTATATTTTATATGATTTTATCTCGATTTTATTTCATTACGATCTCACTATTCGAGGTAAAGCAAATTCGCTAAATATCCCGAAGATCGCAATAAAATCAACCACAATCGCAATAATATCAACCGTAATCGTATAAAATCACGTGCATAAGTTATATGATCATATTACGATTTTATTTCATCACAATATCGCTATTCGAGGCAAGGAAAATCGGCAAAAATCTGGGAGGTTTTGAAGTAATTACACCCAAAACCTACCCCTTTTGGCCAATTTCGACCCTTGCCTTTAAATAGGGTGTCCTTAATTCATTTGGAGGACTTATCTTTTTCGATTCTCGAGGCTTTGGGTGATTCTCTCTCTCTCTCTCTCTCTCACTCGTCCAACCCTCTCTCATTCTCATTCTCTCTCAAAAACACATTCAAACACACTCAAACACATTCAAACACATAAAAACATATTTAAGCACTCTTTTGCAACAAATCTAGGAGGTTTTCAAGGGTTCTAAAGGTTCGACAAGGGTTCTTAAGGGTCCGAAGCTACGTCCTTGGTCTTCGACATCGTGTTGCGAGGTAGGTTTGAGGCCAACGTCTCAATTCTAAACCCCCTTTTGCATGCTTATTTAGAAATTTGACTTTCTATGTAATTTCCATGTAATATTGATTAACAAACAATTCGACAATTCAAATTAAAAGCAACCTTAAGGCATAACTTTAAATTCCTCGTACGAGTGCTTGCATGCTTGTCTCACACATGTAATATGCTTTAACTAAGACCTGCAAATTTCGTGTTTCACGCCTAATAAGATAACTATGGACAACCGACATTAGGCCCCTGGAATATGAAATTAACAACACATGCCACAACAAACTAAACACTATTTGCATAGTATTCTGTTAAACAACCCGAGTAGTAACTTTTCATGCTTAGGGTTTAAGACGAAAAACTGTTTGTTGTTGTCTTTTGGACAATGAACTGAGTAGAGGCCGCTAGATGCGGGGTGTGGTGTGCACTACTTCACCCTGGCCTTACCCTTGTCTCATAATCCAAACCTTTGGTGCACTACCAGACATGGAGTCCATCGCCTTGCTTTATGCAATTATAGGCAAGGCTTAAAACGGGTTCTGCAGCTTCCCAAAAGTAGTAAGGTGGCAACTTCCTTTACTCATTTCGAGTATAAACACATAACTCCAGGCATACTAACAATATGCAAAAGCAAGAGTTCAATTCTAGCAAACAAATCGAGTCGCCCTTAAATTGTACCCCTCGAAGAAGAGGGACCAAATCCAGTCCGGCTCGGTGATGCCCTGGCGCCTGTACATATATCATTTCACTAGCCTTTTGGTTAGTTTTCCACTTTGTATAGTTTTGCAAAGCTTCTCTTCTTTTCTATTCTTGTACACTCAATTGCAAGTTTTGTGAATGATTGCAAGTTGCCTAGATGTGCGCATGATATTTTTGGGCGTTCCTACTTGTTGGCATGGTTGTGTTTGTTTAAGTTGAGCTTTAAGGCACTTGAACTCTTGCTCTAACACCTTCTTCGAGCTAGATCTTTTTTCACACTTTGAATTTGCAGGTGAGACATTTCGAATCAGAAAGTAGACTTTGAGAGCTTTCCAACGGTATATTACATGCTGCAATCCGATTACTGAGCAAGATGTTATGGCCATTCGAATTTGAGTAGTTCAACTTGAGCCAAACAGGGGTGGCCTGCGCATCAGAGTGGCCTGCGCGTGCATGGAACGCGCCTGCAGTTTTCCTCAAAGATTTCTAGAATGGTACGCGCATTTYGAGGTGCGACCTACGTATTGGCCCGCGCGTGGTGGCCCGCGCTTGCAGCTCCTCCCTCTACTTTCCAGAAGCATTTTGGAGCGTGCGCGCACTTCAAGATGGCCCGCGCATCAGCCTGCGCCTCCTCAGATGGCATCCGCCTTTCCCGCGCCTGCAGCCCTTCTCCCTTGATTTTCCAATAGCATTTTGGAGTGTGCGCGCACTTCGAGGTTGCCCGCGCATCGGCCTGCGCATCCCTAGACGGCCTGCGCATGGCCCGTGGGTCGGCCCGCGCTTAGGTGTCAGCTCCGGTTTGTTGACTTTTCAATGTTTGACCAATGTTGACTTGACTTTGGAGGAGTATTTGGCACATGTTGGTATTAGTAATGGCATACTTGTAATTTTTATGAGATTKTAATTGAGCCATGTATATATAGTTTTAGGAGAGAGAAACAAACAAGAAAATAGTTTTTTTAGAATAGAATTTTCTATTGTAATTTTCAGATTTTATTTTCTTTCAACTTCATCTTCTTTATTCTTCCATAGTTAGGAGAGAGAAAGCTTCAAGTTCTTGGTAGATTTTGCCCTAGTTTACTCATTTCTCAACCATTTGTAGCAAACTTTATATGCTTTCCATCTAATTTTTCAAGGTAATTTCGATTCTAGCATTTGTTTTCAGTTTTAATATAGTTTCCTTCATGTTTTTGCTTAATTTCGAATTTCTAGTTTTTGTGGGTATGTTTGTTGCTATTGATTTCAATCTCTTTTGTCGATAATTAGTTTCTCCCTTTGTTTGTGACCATTTTGCTAGTAGTTTTGTTCAATTTGGTTTAGTATAGAGTGAGTTCTTGAATACCCATTTGTAACGACTTGCAATTACTTGTTTTCATGGCTATTTCTTTGTTTTCTTCCATTGCTTTTGTTGTTTTCTTGCTTTCAAACATGATTTATGAGTAGATTACTAGCTTAGGAGTGCTAGGAAGCCCATCCATAACTCAATAGTGTTAAGATGATATAAAATACTCTTTCTAACCATCATTGTTGTCATGAATTGTGGTTTCTCTACCTTACTTTGCTTTGGATTCGGCCACCCAAGGTTTTGAGAGTGAGAGATGCATTAATCAATCTTTGCAAGGGATTGTGAGGATGGATTTGGGTGTTGGTTTAATCCATTTTCATTCGATTCTTGTGAGGACTTGAGGGGACTTGGGTTTAAGCATGATTTGGGAGTGTTGGATGACTTGGGAAATGATTCCAAGCACATTGCTAAACTAAGATTACAATTACCCTATTAATTGGATTGAGATAATACTTTGATTGGCACAAATTTCTTTTATATAGTTGGGCATAACTAGCAACTCCTAAGTGTTTTTGCATTATTGTTTTCAAAGACCTTGTTTCTAGTTCAATTTTAGCTTAGCTTTCAAAATACACCATTCAACTTTGTTTTCTCCCCAAATTAGATTGATTAAGCTTGAGCACTATTTTTGATCCTTCCTTGTGGTTCGACCCATTACTTACTCAGTATACTAGTATAGTTAGTGGTTTTGGTTTTACAAATTTTATTTCATAGCCTAAAATTAGGATATCCAATGACCCTAGTTTGAAGGCTCCATCAAATTCGCGCCGTTGCCGGGGAAGGCAATGTGTTTGAGTTTTTGCAAATCTAATTTGGCTTTACTTGCTTTTTCATAAAATTAAAAAACCCCAAAAGATTTTCGTGCTTCACTTGAAGTACAATTTTTACTTTATCGGTCACTTTTGGACCATTTGGATTGCTTTGATCCTAAATAAGAGAGTTTGGAGATTTTGTTTTCAATGGCTAAGTCTTTGAGATATATGAGAGCCCCGAGCTCATATACATCGACTAGGGGAATAAGATTACCCACAATAGAAGGGACTATTGAGTTCCGGCCTAACTTGATCAAGTTGATTGAGTCAAAGCCGTTTTACGGATTGAAAGATGAGACTCCCCACAAACATTTGAAGGATTTTGAGCGATGTTGTGATACAATTAAGGCAAGTGGGGGAGCTCAAGAGTACATGAGACTCAAGTTATTTGAGTTCTCCTTAGCGGGGAGAGCTATGGATTGGCTCGAGAAAGAGGTGAAACCCAATTCTTTGACCACTTGGGAAGAAACGACGAAGGCCTTCTTACAAAAATTTTCCCCCACAAAAGGACCGTTGAGCTTCGAGCTAAGATCYAAGGGTTCAAGCAAATGGGAGACGAAATATTAGGGGAAGCTTTGGAATGTTTTCAAGAATACCAAAGGGAGTGTCCTCATCATGGGATTCCCAAATGGCTATTCTACCAAACATTCTATATGGGTCTAACCAATGCTTCGAAGACAAGCTTTGACACCGTAGCGGGAGGTCCAATAATGAACCGGAATGAGGACGAAATTGAGGGCATAATCGAAGACGTGATCGATAATTTCGTGACATGGCAAGAAGGTGAGACAAAGAAAGAGAGAGTCAATGCATTGGAAAGCGGAGAAGTTGTAGAAAAGCTCTTAGAAGGCATTAAGTCAATAGTTGAGAAGAGCCTTGGGAAGGAGGGAATCTCCTCCTCTCAAGCCCCTCAACCCATTCAAGCCATGGGAGGTCCTCAACCATCTTATTGTAATATGCTTAATTACATTGTTTCTTTTAAAAATTGTGGCTCTTTTGATCATGATGTCTATGGGTGCTCTGGTGGTAATGCTCCCTAAGTTGGGACCGGTTACGAAGGAATGAATGATGGTTATGGCTATGAGCATTGCAACTCAATACATGGATTTAGGGCTTGGCCAAATAATGGCTTTGATCCAAATCACATTGAAATGGGAAGTTCTCCCAATGCCTACTTTGACCCCCCCAAGCTACTTGTATTGGCTCCTATAACCAATGCAATTTTATGATGTATGGTATTGGTTCTAATATTGTTCCATATGGTTATGGGAACCAAAGACCACTAGATCAAGAAAATTTTGGATATCAAAACCAAAGAGTAAACCAAGGTTTTGCTAACCAAAATCATGTTATGGGAGGTCAAAGTAGCAATGGGCCCCGAACAACCAATTCTAGCTGCCAGGAGGCCAAAGAAATTTTAAAATGGACCTCGTAATCCACAAGTGGCTAATAAGATCCCTCCTTCGGGTTTTCAAAGACCAAGAGGAGTGAACCCAAACACTTTAAACCAACCTTATAACCAAGTCAATCCCGATTTCAGTACTAATCCTTCTTGGGGTCCAGACCCCCCTTTCACTCTCGAATCGGAAACCGAGGAGCTTAGGATTCAATTGAAAATGCTCGACAACCAATTCTCTCAAATTGCTCAAGCTTACGATTAGTGTGGGCATCGCGAAAGCTTCGACATTACTTGCTCACACATACCATACACATTGTATGCAAAAGGGATCCTCTAAAATACCTCTTTGAAAATCCAGCAGTCAATGGATGCATGTCTAGATGGATGGTTATGCTTGCCGAATTTGACCTTAAGTTTGTGCCTCAAAAAGCCATCAAAGGTAGTATGGTCTCCGAGTTCTTAGCAGACTTTCCAGACGAAGTCCTTCCTAAGGACTTTGACTTTCCCGACGAGGAACTTATGATGACCGAGGAAGACAGTTGGTCTTTATACTTCGATGACACATCTGATCAAAAGGGATGTGGAGTTGGAGTGCTTCTAATCTCACCATAAGAGGAGCACACCCCAATTTCCGTCAAGCTCAACTTCGACGTCACTAACAATGCAGCAGAGTACAAAGCATGTATTCACGGTCTGCAAGTTGCCGTTGCACTTAACGTTAAGAGATTACGGATATATGGTGATTCCTCACTCATCATAAATCAGATTTCAAGATGCTGGAAGGTAAGAAGTGAAAGCCTTGCTCCGTATCAATCCTATCTTGAGAACATTGCATCCTAGGTAGACGAAGTTGAATATACCTACCTACGACGTGAAGACAATTAGTTTGCAGATGCACTAGCAAAACTCGCATCCATGGTGCGAATTCCGAGTTCAATGACCCAAATGCCCTTAGTCATTGAGCGAAGACAAGAACCAACATACGTCTGCACTTTAGACAAAACAAATGACGTGCCCAACCTCGATCCATAAGAGCCATGGTAAAAGACATCAAAGACTACCTAGAAACTGGCAAATACCCTTCTAGTGCAAYGAAAAAGCAACAGAGGGCTCTGAGGCATCTCGCATCTCAATACCTACTTCAAGGTGGAGAACTCTTCAAGCGCCACTACTATGGTCTCCACCTACTTTGCATCACTCAACAAGTAAGCAAAACAGTCATGGAGCACGTCCATGACGGAATTTGTGGCACCCACATGAATAGCAGGATGCTGGTCTCTAAGATCATCAAATTTGGGGTATTACTAGACCACCAAGGAAAGAGATTGCATGCAATACGTCCGAACATGTGACACCTGCCAAAAATACTCTAATGCACAACATGTTCCTCCGTCCATCCTATCAACATTTGTGTCTCCATGGCCTTTCTCTACATGGGGAATAGACATAATAGGAAAGATTACGCCACCCGGGCAAGGAGGTCATGAATTCATACTTGTGGCCATAGACTACTTCACAAAGTGGGTCGAAGCAGCGTCATATGCTAAGCTCTAGGCTAAGCACCTGGCAAAATTCATAGAAAACAACATCATCTGTCGCTATAGGGTTCCTCATGAAATCATTAGTGACAACGACATCCACTTTCATGCAGAATGTGCGGATATGATCGTCATATATAAGATTTAGCATCACAAGTCATCACCACACAAGCCACAAGCCAATGGGGCAGTCAAAGCAGCTAACAAAAATCTCAAAGCAATTATCTCTAAGATGACGGAGAATTATTGATATTGGCCGCAAAAGCTACACTTCGCTCTATGGGGTTACAAGACCTCTATCCGCACTTCAACAAGAGCTACTCCGTTCTCACTGGTCTATGGTGCCGAAGTTGTTCACCCGGTAGAACTAGAGATTTCGTCTCTACGCATTGTCCTAGAAAGCAAACTCTCAGAAGCAGAATGGGTAAGGGCGAGATTCGACGAGTTAGCTTTGCTCGACGAAAAACGGCTAGCAGCCTTGCATCATGTGCAAGCATACCAAAAGAGGGTTGAAAGGTATTTCAATCAGCGAGTCAAATCACGAGACATCAAAGAAGATGAATTGGTTCTTAAAGCACTTTGCAAAACGGTCCTAGATCCTCGAGGTAAGTTTTGCCCTAATTGGGCAGGTCCTTACATTGTCAAAAAGATCTTACCAAAAGGGGTAGTTCAGCTAATGGACACAAATGGTGATAATTTCTACAGCCTCACTAACTTAGACCAGCTCTAGAAATACTACGTCTAAGGCATACACGCACATCGCGTCTCAGCAACACAATAACATCATGCATAAGAACTACGGATGGCCTGATTCCTTATGGGATACGTAGGCAACCTCCCTCTGGGGCTCGGCTACAATAACAAGTGCCCTACTTGTTTTGGGATTAGCAAGTGAACAACAGTCAAGCGACAATTGGACGAAGTTTTCTTCAACATGCTCAAATTAAAAACAATGTATAAAAAGCAATGCAAGTTTGTAACTTATTACTGCTTGTAATCAAAATCGAGCAATTACAATGCAAAAGGCAACTTTAAGTTCCAAGTTCACTTATTACATGCGAAAACGGCTCGCAGGCCAATCACTTTATTAACTCATTAATAAAACAAACATTAAAACAAACAAGAGTTGTGGAATAAAGCAATCACTCCTTCCTCTCCTCTTCTTTCTCCTTGACATCATCCTTCTTTGCACCGGAGCTCTCACCTTTAGGCTTTCTCACCCATTTGCGTCTCTTGGGTCTATCTTCCACATCAGCCTTCCCTTTTCCTTTAGCATCCCCTCCAAGCATCTCTTTAGGCCCAAGTCTTCTTTCGGCAACATTTGAGTCAATCCTCAAAGGAGGAAGTCTTTCAAGCCTACTCCAAACAGGCATCTTCTTAGGACCAAGTCTGTCCTTAGTAGAAACAGCTCCAGACTTAGCAGTAGGGATCTCAATAGAGTCACAGTCCAATCTCTTACACTTGTAATGGTCCTTCTGCTCCGCACGTCTTTCCTCAGCACGACTCATCACATCAGTGGCATTCATTTAGACACGGTAATGAGCATAAATCTTGTGGTCACCTCGAGCAAGTGGGGTCACCTCAAGTGTAGAATGGGATTCCCAATATTTCTCCCACTCTATTGCATTGCCCGAATGCAAGCGCTTGTCCTTAAGACGAACTGTGTCAACAGCGGGAATAAGCTGAACTTTTCCGAATTGCCTCATCACCATTGAAGGGAAATAAAAGGTCAACGCAGTCAAGCTAGCCACGCGCACATATGATGACAAGCGAGTATGCACCATACTCCTAATACCCCACAAAGGGACAGTCAACCACACGAGAATGCCATGGTCGACAAAGATAAGAATCCACTCATGTTGAGATTTGTTGATAAGGACCCTCTTACAGGAAAAGAATCCCTTAGCAGAATATTTGACAGGATACTGGGGCGCTTCAACTAGGCTCAAACGCTCCATAAGCCAAATCTGTCATGAAACAGCAACATGTGCAATATTTAGTCATCACATCAATAAACAAGCAATAATATTTGTATAAATGCACCATTTTGCAAATATTCAGACAAAATATTGTACCTGCAGTAAGACAAAATATTTTGCGCATCCTTTTTAAGACAGTCAAGCATCATGAATAACTCCCCCGTGCACAACGACATAAGAGTACGGCTGGCCTCACATTGCTAAACAATAGAAATAATGCTAGCATGACCAACATTCGGCTTGCCATGGACAAACAAGAAGCGTGCAAACAAGCAGATCATAATTGCACGTCTACGGTAAATTCTACGGCAAGAAGCATCACTAGCAATGTAGTCGACTAAAGTAAGCAAGTCAATTTCCCGACCATGCACTATGCGTCGTGAAACTGTTGGACTAAGTTTCAAGTATCACTCATATTCATCAACAAAGAGATCAGCAAGTGTAGGACGTGGGCCGCGCCCTCAGCGTATAGCGGGCGCGCGGCTTGGTACTTCATCGAGGTGCTTTGCGTGGGCTTGAGCCACGGAATCCCGCACGTGAGTGCGTTGGGGTAGTGTTGTCGAGTGAGGGGAATCGCCACCGTGCCTAGAAAGGTTATTCACGGACGCCCGAAACGTTGGTGCCAAAACAATGGCCCCACGTCCAATCAAGTAACCAGTCGTGGGTTCGGGGACATGGTACGAATCAGATCTGTAACCCAATTCGCCCGCATGTAGCGGCCTCTACTCGGTCTCATTGTAATTCCATTAAACACGATTATTGGATGCACACAACTTACATTTTTTAGCACCTTAGGAGCGAACTAACCCTAAAATTACTAAGTGAGTATGTTTCTATTATGCACAAGAGACTACCTAACCTAGAAATTGTGACCACTTTGTATTAATCATGTTAAAACGGTGCCTAAAACAGGTTGTCCATAGTTAATCTGATTTAAAGTGATTCACATAATTCCGGTCTTTGTTTAGCAAAATATATACAAAGCTATACAACAATGACAATATGCAATAATATGAAGTTTATGAACTTCAAAGTATATGCAAACTCGTCTTACCCTAAATCTGCAAAGAAAACAAAAGTTAGTTTGTAAAACGCAATGAAACGAATCCTTTGCCTTGAATCGCTACATGAAAACAAAGAAAATAATTGTTAGTCCTTGATAAAACGCAAGCGCAATGGATCTTTCGCCTTCAATTGCTATACAAGAATAAAGAATTGTTAGTATTGACAATGAATAATAATAATGAAATGAAAAACCAAAAACCAATGAAAACCTTGCAAACATTGTGAAAACCCTACATATTTACATGAAACAATTTAAAAGTGAGTTTCTACATTGTTTTAATTACATTAAAAACTCATAACAATGGTTAGTCAAATTAAAAGAAAGTGAGAGAGATTATTGGTGAGTAATCTCAGAATTCAACCTTGTTTTCGCTTGTTGATTCGAAAGAGAATCGATGCTTTGAATTAAAACGAATGTGTGATGTGTTTAGAGTGTTTTAGAGAGAGAGAGAGAGAAGTATGAAGTTGTGAAGTGTCGGGAATTGTGCGTGTGTGTCGTATGAAAATGAAGGTGTCTCCGGACTGAGCAAGGCAAGGGTATATTTATAGGCACGAGGCAAAACGAGGCACAAAAAACCTGCGTATATACGCTCAGGATGAGCGTATATACGCTCATGAGGAGCGTATATACGCTCATTTGCAGCGTATATACGCTGCATACTTCCATAAGTTTTTGGCAAATTTTGTACGTATGTGTTGAGCGTATATACGCTCCTGTTGAGCGTATATACGCTCATCATTTGCGTATATACGCTCAATGATCTTGTATATTTTTTCCAAAAACCTCGAAATATTTTGATTTCCTCCGATTTTATTCGTGATTTCCCCTGATTCGACGCACCTAGACACCCTTGCTCTCCAAGCAAGGAGTTCTAGAATGTTCTAGAAGGTTCCACGTATTTCCGGAGTATTTTCTAATTATTCATGTATTTTCTGCGTATTCTGCGTATTTAAACATTGCAAAATTCATAGAAAATCATAGAAAAATCAGAAAAATAATTTAAAAATACTGGCGGATTCAGAAAAATGTGACGGACATGATGAAAATCAAAAAGCATGAGAATCGCCTTTGAAAACCTTTGAAAACCTTTGAGAAAACCGAAAGAAAATATTTTTGCCTTGCCTTTGACCTTTGCTCAATATTTCCGAGTACGACCTTGCGTATTTCCAACTTTTGTGAATTCAAAGTATCTTTTCTGATTCGAAACAAACGCGAGACGCGGTATGTTTCATCACGGATTACTCATTTGGGGAGACACATTTTCAGGTGTCTACAGAAGCCCCCACTTTGACTGAGTCTGAAGAGACGATAGTCTCGTAAGACGAAAGTCAAAGTATTCGATTCGGGACGGAGAGCAACTCAAGACGTTCTGCGACCCTGAGTTACCCTTTACGCCGGTACCTGCAAAACAAATGTTAGTTTTACCTGTTACCGCGCCCCATGCGGTGTTGTGCCCTCGGAAGCGCCTGGATCCTCGGGTGGTTTTCTCCCTACGGCTGACCTTGGCTTTTCGGGAGAGTTGTGATGTGTGTATGCGGAATTTCTGGTGCGGGAGAAAATTCCAAAACCCGAAGAATGCGCGGAACTTCTTGAGCGGGAGAAGATTCCAAGACCCGAAGATGTGCTGACGGAACTTCTGTAGCGGGAGAAAGTTCCAAGACCCGAAAGATGTATTTGCTTGAGATTTCTGTAGCGGGAGAAACCATAAGACCCGAAAGATGGTTGTGCTGGATTTCTGTAGCGGGAGAAATCGTAGACCCGAAAGATGCTTGTGCTGGATTTCTGTAGCGGGAGAAATCGTAGACCCGAAAGATGCTTGTGCTGGATTTCTGTAGCGGGAGAAATCGTAGACCCGAAGTGTGCATATATGTGGAATTTCTGGTGCGGGAGAAAGTTCCAAAACCCGAAGTGTGCAAAGGAGCTGTTGTGTGAAGAAGCCCCCACTTTGACTGAGTCTGAAGAGACGAAAATCTCGTAAGACGACAGTCAAAGTATTTGATTTGGGACGGAGTAATGCAAGTTCCGTCGGAAGCGCCACGTTCCTTCGGAAAGTTCCCCTACGGCTGACTTTGGCTTTTCGGGGAAAGTTGCGTGTAGCAACAATCGCGTATAGCGATGAATGCCGTATAGGCATGTGAGTGATGAATTCCTTCGGAAGCGCCTCGTTCCTCAGGAAACCTTCCCTACGGCTGACCTTGGCTTTTCGGGAAGAATGTTGCGTGTAGCAACGATCGCGTATAGCGATGAATGCCGTATAGGCGTGTGCAGGCAAATGCATGTAAGATGGGCCCTAGCCTCGTGTTGAGGTGGTGCAATGTGCAATGTAATGTGATGTGTTTGTGCAATGTAAAATGTGCAATGTGCAATGTAATGTGTTTGTGCAGGATGCATATGCATGATGATGTATGTAAACTCAATGCGCAATGATGTAATGCAAGTCTATTCTTAGATCTAATGAAATGACCAAGGAAATTGACTAATGGTAAGATGCCTTTGGATTGTGGGATGGAGCCGTCTCAAGCCCCCATTCGAGCAAAGGCAATGCTTGTGATTGCATTTGAGCCCCCAACCCATGGGGTTTGGGCGTATAGGAAGGGCTTTGTGGTGTTGATGGTTGGTTTAGTGGGTGAGCCCCCAGCTTGATGAGCCTTCGAGGTTAGGGCAATGGTTGATGGAGCAAGGTAAGGCTAGTGAATGTTATGGAGTTATGGGTTTTGGCTTAGCTTTTTGTGTTGGTAATGGTGAGGGATGTGGGATGTGATCTTGCCCAAATCAGTAACTTGAGTTGAATGCTGCATGAGGAGAGAGGAATGAGGGATGTGATTGATTTGCCCAAATCAGTAACTTGAGCTGAATGCTGCATGAGGAGAGAACATGGAGGAAATGCTGCAATGCGATGCTTTGAGGAGAATGCCTGATGACTGCTACAGAGTGATAGCCTAAAGATGAGTTGAGGAGAGACCCTTAAGGTGCAGGAAAGAATAGGCTAGAGGTTCAAGAAAATACAAGGCTAAAATTTGTGACTAAGGGTAAGTAAACGGGGAATTGATGTGGTTGGCTAGATGATGTAGGTTCAAACTCGAGTCTATGTCGAGTGCTACACTAGGAATCTGTGCTTCTTACTTTAAGGGAATCAAACCATATGATGGACCTCAGAATTGGATTGAATTATTGGGTCGAACCTCGAGAAGAGGCTTCCTACGTATCCTTTTGGAATCAGACCGTCGTAGTTCTCGTGGATGATTTGGACAATGCCTCGTGCGAGAGGGCTTTTGTGGTTGTAATGTGAGGCTGTGGTTTGAGGGTTGAAAAAGGCTCGATGATCATGGAGTGACCCACGGTGCGCAGTGTGCTTTTTAGACTTTTGCTTTTTGTTTGAATTGGGCTTTGAACTTTGGATTTACATTGGATTTTGACATTGATGTGCATTTGTGATGACTGGCATTGAACTTTGATTTTTTTTGCTTTTTGCTTTTTGCCCATTTTATTTTTCTCTCTTTTTTTTCTTTTGCACATGTCTTTTCCTACGCACCGTTTGGTCCAAAGGGTTAGGCAGATGTGGGTGATGAAAGAAAGATAGGCTGAATGATAGTGTTTATGGCTCAAAGGGTTGCAAGGGATTTTGATTTGATGTAGTGAAGGGAATGGAGGGAAGAGGTTATTTTGTGGAGCTATGAAAGAAGGCCTCTCTTGGCAATGTC